>BLSH010308114.1:320702-333491 GCA_018402905.1 Glandirana rugosa
TGCCTGGGCCTGGGCCTGTAAAGTTTTTAGCAAGCCCAAGCCAGGCCCCAAGACGATAAAATGAGGTGCACAACTCTTCGACGTCCCGTCGGTTAGTTGTTCGCAAAGTGACCAAACGGGAATCTTCGGTAGTGTCGGTACGGATGATTACCGTACCGACACTAACCGGTCACGTAGTACACTGGGTCGGAGAAATATTCGACCTCAGTGTCACGACGTCAGTGTACGAGGAACCCAATCACATCCCTTTCCTTCGACTTTCGAACTCCCTGTCTAAACTCTGTAAAATTCAGGACTAGGACGTAGGACTCTATCTAATGAAATGATGACGACAGACACGGACCGAACCCGAACGATTTTTGAAATGTCCGGGTCCGGGTCCGTGCCACGGACACCCGAAAGTTCGGTACGGACCTGAACGTTACAGTCCGGGTTCGCTCAACACTAATAGAGACATAATTTTGCCCCTGTACAAATCATTAGTAAGACCTCATCTGGAATATGCAGTTCAGTTTTGGGCACCAGTTCTCAAAAAGGATATGGGGGAACTGGAGAAAGTGCAGAGATGGGCAACCAAACTAATAAGAGGCATGGAGGAGCTCAGCTATGAGGAAAGATTAGAGGAACTAAACATGTATAAATACATAAGTGGTCCATATAGTGAACTTGGTGTTGAGTTATTCACTTTAAGGTCATCACAAAGGATAAGGGGGCACTCTTTACGTCTAGAGGGAAAAAAAATTAATCTCCAAATACGGAAAGGTTTCTTCTTAGTTAGAGCTGTGATAATGTGGAATAGACTCCCTCCAGTGGTTTTGGCCAGCACAGTAGATTGCTTTAAAAAAGGCCTGGATTTTTTCCTTAATGCAAATAATATAACTGGGTACTAACATTTATAGGTAAAGTTAATCCAGGGAAAATCCAATTATCTCTCGGGGGTTCAGGAAGGATTTTTTCCCCCGCTATAGCAAATTGGATCATGCTTTGCTGCGGTTTTTGTCTTTCTCTGGATCAACTGTGGGTGAAGGATTGTATATGGGATTGTATGGTTATATATATATTTCTTTTTTTTATTGATTGAACTAGAGATGGACTTGTGTCTTTTTTCAACCTGGGTAACTATATAACTATGTAACTTTATTACTTTAAGGGCAATGTACAGTATTTTGATATTCAAGCATTGTTGGCCTCCCTCCCAGCTAGTATTGCCACTTTTTCTTCAAGCCAATCCCATACACTTTAATGGCGCACTGTAATTTTTTTTTTTAGTATATACTATATGATTGTAACAGACCTGGGATTCCTTTGGGCACTCCAAGGAGAATAGTAATATGGCTCACATAGTGCCCCCTCAGCCTCCTGTCAGACCCTGTTCCATGCCACATTCCTGTCTGAATAATGTGTCTGGGTTTCAGGTTGACTGAAACCCAAACACATGATTCAAAACTCGGACTGTCAGGGTGAATCCCGAAGAGGTGGCAACCCTACTCCCAAACCATGCATGTGCTGACCACTCTCTTTTGTAGCTCAGCATTTTTGCAAGGGTAACTGCTCATGCATACATGGAGAAGGAGGCTAGGGGTGCTCATATTTTGGCCACAGGATCATCTAAAATTTGGTAAGGCCAGGTTAGGGGGCACTGTGTTTCTGAGAGAAATTTTAACATGGAGCCATATAAGGTGTGTGTTGAGGGATGGATGGGGATATGTCACTTCTCTTACTCATGAGGGTTATTTTACTAAAACTGGAGAGTGCAAAATCTGGTGCAGTTCTGCATAGAAACCTTCCAGGCTTCCAGTATTTATTGCCAATGCTTAATTGAACAAGCTGAAGTTAGAAGCTGGTTGCCTACCGTACACAGCTGCACCAGATTTTGCACTCTCCAGTTTTAGTAAATCAACCCCATTGAGTGTACCTTGGGCTATTGAGATGTGAACAATAGGATATTTTCAGCAAGTGGTCATATGTTTCTTAATTTACAAACCCAGGTTTAGGTGTCAAGGTTACAAGGAGTATTAGTGTTAGGGTTACAGGGAGGGTGTCAGTGTTACAAAAAAGCATAGTATTTGGTCTTGGGTTACACAGAAGATTAGGGTTAGGGTTACAGGGAGGGTCAGTGTTTGGGATACACAGAAGAATATTATTAGGCTTACAAGCAAGGCTAGTGTTAGGGTTACAGGAAGGGCTAGGGTTACTGTGAATCTTATGGTTACAGGGTGTGTTAGTGTCAGGGTTACAGGGAGGGTCTGTGTTAGAGTTTCATAGAAGGTTAGGATTACAAGGAAAATTAAAGACATATCTGCCCTTGAGGTATGATAGAGAAAAATACAAGAAAGAGAGGGGCGCACCGACCTAGTGCAATACCATAAAACCATTTATTGAGATAAAAATTCAGCATAAAATATACTCACAAGCGGAGCAGTATCAAAGGCATGTATCATATACAGAGACTTCAGTCTTTCTCCACCACAGCTGGGGAGGATCCATAAGGCATCAAAAGCAAGGCTAACGCGTTTCCAGGGCGAACCCTCTTCTTCAGAGCCTGAGGCTCTGAAGAAGAGGGTTCGCCCTGGAAACGCGTTAGCCATGCTTTTGATGCCTTATGGATCCTCCCCAGCTGTCTCTGTATATGATACATGCCTTTGATACTGCTCCGCTTGTGAGTATATTTTATGTTGAATTTTTATCTCAATAAATGGTTTTATGGTATTGCACTAGGTCGGTGCGCCCCTCTCTTTCTTGTATTTTTCTCTAGTTTATTCGGATTCCCATGGTCCTGAGGAGGGCAGCAAGATCCTATAGTGCACAAATAGAGTGATTGATTATCAAAGGATTGCATCTCTGGTCAGGCCTTCACCATCGGTCGATACTTCCAAGCACAGGAACTGTGTTGTGTGTTTTCCTTGAGGTATGATAACCTTTGGAACTAAAGAGCAGGGCCGGCCCTACCATGGGTCCCGCTGGGTCCAGGGGACCCAGGTGGCACTTTGAGAGGGGCGGCAAATTGAACTGCGGCCTTCTTCTCCTCTATTTACCCAGCAAATTGTTGCCCAAGATTTTTTTCCAGCAGTTTTGTCAGTCATGATGACAACTGCTCCCTGGACTGTACCTCTTGCCCCTGTACTAACCTAAGCACTCCCCTATACTACCCTAGCATGTCTATATACTACCCTAGCCTGTCTATATACTACCCTAGCCTGCCCCTATACTGCCCTAACCTGTCCATATACTTTTTTGGGGGGTGGACGGGCAGCATTTCATTCTTGGACCCAGGCAGCGCAACGTCTTGGGCCAGCCCTGCTAAAGAGATCGGCACTGTGATCTCTATGCCAAAAACGAACAGTACTGATTGGTTGAGGCCAAAATTTATCATATCAACTCAGGGGAAATCTCTCCACTATTTTGCCCAATATGTTACATTAGGGTAAAAATAATCAGGTCAATCTATAGTCCCCCCCTATTTTTGTGCAAGAATTACTGCCATCGCCCTAATCATGGAAACATTTTGCTTATAGAAGGTAATCCAATGAAGACTTTCATCAGTGTTATTTAATTATTTTTGTTTCCTCTGGATTTTTACCCTTTTTAGGCAGTCTTCTCCTTGATCCTTGAACTTTGACGTTGCAACTGTTCATGTCAGTATTTAAGGAACTGAGAATAAAAATAGGTAATATTTTAGAGTAACAAAACAAAAAGTTCTTAAATGGGCATACGGTACATAATCTATTGTCACATATAGTTGTGTCTGGCTTTATGTTTTTGTATAGCATGCAATGCCAACAAAACATATAGGTATAGGTGACATTGAATGCTCCCTTTTAATGTAATCTAAGCTCACATCCATGTTTGACCAATAAAATGATGCATTTAACAGTATTACAGAGTTCATCTGCAGAGCAGAAGTGTTTTCTAACTGCTGTACACGCGTGCAAAGAAAACCGTGACATGGGATGAGTTTAGCAGATAAAGTAATTTTGTTGAGCGAAACTCTGACAAGTTAACATTTAATTAGCTTAAACTGGAGTTAGGGATTATGAAATAATACACAGCAGAGGTTACAGTGCTTAATAAATGTCACAGCTATCTCCTCTGCTTAGTAACTGACTAACCAGATAATGAAAATGTTTGTATATCTCTTCCATGGAGCAGTTCATAAATGGAAATACTCTACTATGGGTATTATGGTTTTAAGCAAGAATTCTAAGTAAAAATGTTTCAATAATTTATAATGTTGGGAATACACTGAATAGAGCTGTAAGTATGGTTTATTAACAATTTTGCTTCTGATTCTGAGGCTGGGAAAAGTTGTAATATGTAAATTTGCTGGCTTCTTCAAAGAAACCTGAACTGAAAGAAATATGAAGGCCGCCACTACTGACCCGTGTTGCCAACCTACCAGATTCAAATTTACTGATACGACACCTAAAAGTTTCTAGCACAGCCACGTTTTTACTGGCATTTCCAAAAGGTTCAAAATTAGACTGCAAGTTTCAGTATTTAGGTTACAAGCAAGTACAATATGCAATTAGCAATGTAATATAAGGTAGATATTAAGGCAAAAAACATATTTTTTTAAATTATTTTCGATATAGTAAGTTGCTCAGGGACAGGATTTAGGAAGGCAAGAAATTAGAATGGACGGCGCACACAGGAAATTGACTCTCACAGTGACACTGACAGCAGTGTAAAGCAGCACAAATGATGATCAAACCTCACCGACACAGCAAGTCCCCTCCTGAGTCCCAGGCCAGGTGGTCCCTTCAGTCCACTCAAGTCCAAACAGCACTCACATTCCCGCTCCCGGCTTGCCTTGCTCCCAACCTGCACACAAGGTTCCGGCCACTCCGCACGGCTCAGCCTTGCACCATGATATCACGCGACACGCTCAGGCACCACTTCCACCAGACCCGCCGGTGCCGCCTGAACACACTGTAGGAGGCACTCGGATGGTCTCAGCTGGCTCCAGACCAGAATTGCACATACGCAGTTCCGAACCAAGCATCACGGCCATATTTTTTACTGGCAACCTCCTCCTGTCACTGACATTTACTGACAGGAGAAAAACATCAATTTTTACTGGCCGCCAGTAAAAATACTGATGGTTTGCAAAACTGCTACTGACCTCTCCTGCAGAAAATACTAGCTGTTTGGCTGCCGTGCTCATCTAATAGCTTAAATACTTGCAGTCCATGACCAGGACCAAATAAGCAGATAAGGTATTCTGACTTCATGTGGAATTCACTTGCTGCATGCTTGCTGAAGTTAGAGCTGGGCTAACCTAGAGGTAGGAGTCACAGGCTTCGGGCTCTGCAGTATATGTAGGGATTGGGGATGTTTGAAGTAGCTTGTGGGGTTGATAACCCATTGCTGCTGCAGATTTTAGAGGAAGAACAGCCATCCTAGTAAAATCTTTGGGGCATGGCTGTTGGATTGGGCCTGTGTATCAGGAGTACTGACAGCAACTCTAGTGTGAATGAAGTATGTAAATAGTGGTTGCAGGCTTCATTCATAAATACACAGTAACAGTATTATTGCCATGAATTTTGGTGTTCAGCGTGTTACAGTTGTAACACCAATATGAAACCTAAATCTTCATCTGTCTCCAGCTACTCTCACTTCCTACCTTCCCTTCCAAATTTCCTCCCCCATCTTCACTACTATCCAAGCTATTTCTTCAATTTCCACTTTTATCCAAACAACAATCTCCCTTCTGTTTGACTTGCAAAACTTTTGTTGGTGGAATAGTGCTCTTTGTATTTCACACCCTTTGGGTCAATGCATCTAAAATATTCTGCTATCAGAGTAGTGTGGTTGTTTGCCCTACTCTAGTTGTCAATTCTAAGTATATGGATGGTTTGTCAGCCAGAGGTCTGGGGAGCAAGGCACTGCATCCCAAAAGTTAAAGAATACATAAAGAACACAAATTTAGGGAGTTTTAAAGTGCCAGACACAAAAAATGCACTACATCATAATTTAAAATCATTATCAAATTTTATTGGGTACATTTAAAATACTTTGTTTTAAAAGGTGATTTTAATAAAGATCAAATGCGATCCAAGTATATAGTACAGTGATTTTTTACCAAAAGGTGGCTTCTTCAGGAGGCTTTTTAATTATTGTACAAGAGGTGCCACCAGGTAAGTAAATGTTAGTGCAGGCAGGATCCACACAACTACCATCACAGGGATATCAGTGTGTCATAGGTGGACCATGTACCCACAATGGACGTCTGTCATGTCACCATGAGGAACTAGAAAGACAATATCTTCTAAGATGGAATTTGTACAGCTTGACTTCGACTTAATTAGTTTATCCCACAAGGGGGAGCCAAAGAGGTCCTATATGCACAACACCTCCTTTACTATAGTAAATGATCTAAAGAGGTTAAATGAGGAGAGTAAGTGTGGCAGGAAGGGTTATCAAAAGGATTCAACTTGCTGTAACATTGGTGAACAACTCACTGAACGCAAGCTACTAAATTGATAGACTGGCACAGACAAGTATCAAAGGGCTGGTCTTATTCAGCATGACAGTCCTGTGAGCTCCTTCCACAACATGGCAGGCGGCTGCACTGCAAACGCTCCTCATTTAACCTCTTAGATAATTTGTTATAGTGAAGGAGGTTCCTTTCTCGTTCTTCGTTGTGACATGACAGACATCCATTGTGGGGACATGGTCCTCCTATGACACTCTGATATCCCTGTGGCAGCAGTTGTGTGGCTCCTGCACTGACATTTACTTACCTGGGGGTACCTCTGGGTGAATATATTGTACAGTAATTAAAAAGTCTCCTGAAGAAGCCACCTTTTGGCGAAACATGTTGAACAAAAATCGCTGTGCTATATACCTTGATTGCATGTGATCTTTATTCAAATTTCCTTTTAAAACAAAGTATTTAAAATGTACCCAATACAATTTGATATGGATTTTAAATGACGATATAGTACATTGTTTGTGTCTGGTACCTTAAAAGTTCCTAAATTTGTATTCTTTATGTATTCTAGGTATATGGAGTTGACAGACTGTCTCTTTTAGCTTCTTCATCCCCAGGCCACATTGCGTCTTGTGTGGCGTTAAACTGGCAGTAACGCACACAGAAGTAAATGGCGTTAAACTTGCAGTAACGCACAAAACTACAGTCAGGTCCATAAATATTGGGACATCGACACAATTCAAATCTTTTTGGCTCCATACACCACAACAATGGATTTGAAATGAAACGAACAAGATGTGCTTTAACTGCAGACTTTCAGCTTTAATTTGAGTGTATTTACATCCATATCAGGTGAACGGTGTAGGAATTACAACAGTTTGTATATGTGCCTCACACTTTTTAAGGGACCAAAAGTAATGGGACAATTGGCTGCTCAGCTGTTCCGTGGCCAGGTGTGTGTTATTCCCTCATTATCCCATTTACAAGGAGCAGATAAAAGGTCCAGAGTTCATTTCAAGTGTGCTATTTACATTTGGAATCTGTTGCTGTCAGCTTTCAATATGAGATCCAAAGAGCTGTCACTATCAGTGAAGGAAGCCATCATTAGGCTGAAAAAAACAAAACAAACCCATCAGAGAGATAGCAAAAACATTAGGCGTGGCCAAATTAACTGTTTGGAACAGTTGGCCAGATTAAGAACACTCTCCAGGTAGGTGTATGTGTGTCAAAGTCAAAACTCAAGAGAAGACTTCACCAGAGTGAATACAGAGGGTTCATCACAAGATATAAACCATTGGTGAGACTCAAAAACAGGAAGGCCAGATTACAATTTGCCAAACAACATCTAAAAAGCCTTCACAGTTCTGGAACAACATCCTATGGACAGATGAGACCAAGATCAACTTGTACCAGAGTGATGGGAAGAGAAGAGTATGGAGAAGGAAATGAACTGCTCATGATCCAAAGCATACCACCTCATCAGTGAAGCATGGTGGTGGTAGTGTCATGGCGTGGGCATGTATGGCTGCCAATGGAACTGGTTCTCTTGTATTTATTGATGATGTGACTGCTGACAAAAGCAGCAGGATCAATTCTGAAGTGTTTCAGGCAATATTATCTGCTTATATTCAGCCAAATGCTTCAGAACTCATTAGACGGCGCTTCACATTGCAGATGGACAATAACCTGAAGCATACTGCAAAAGCAACTAAAGAGTTTTTAAGGGAAAGAAGTGGAATGTTTGTCAATGGCCAAGTCAATCACCTGACCTGAATCTGATTGAGCATGCATTTCACTTGCTGAAGACAAAACTGAAGGGAAAATGCCCCAAGAACAAGCAGGAACTGAAGACAGTTGCAGTAGAGGCCTAGCAGAGCATCACCAGGGAGGAAACCCAGCATCTGGTGATGTCTATGCATTCCAGACTTCAGGCTGTAATTGGCTGCAAAGGATTTGATACCAAGTATTAAAAAGTGAAAGTTTGATTTATGATTGGTAATCTGTCCCATTACTTT
This sequence comes from Glandirana rugosa, assembly GCA_018402905.1. Classification (NCBI taxonomy): domain Eukaryota; kingdom Metazoa; phylum Chordata; class Amphibia; order Anura; family Ranidae; genus Glandirana; species Glandirana rugosa. Next base: position 329,151 of record BLSH010308114.1, read on the forward strand.
TGGTCCCTTAAAAAGTGGGAGGCACATATACAAACTGTTGTAATTCCTACACCGTTCACCTGATTTGGATGTAAATACCCTCACATTAAAGCTGAAAGTCTGCAGTTAAAGCACATCTTGTTTGTTTCATTTCAAATCCATTGTGGTGGTGAATAGAGCCAAAAAGATTAGAATTGTGTAGATGTCCCAATATTTATGGACCTGACTGTATATGGCGTTAAACTGGCAGTAATGCCCATAGAAGTAAATGGCGTTAAACTTGCAGTAACGCACAAAAGTATATGGCGTTAAGCTGGCAGTAACGCACACAGAACTATATGGCGTTAAACTGGCAGTAATGCACACAGAAGTAAATGGCGTTAAACTTGCAGTAACTCATAGAATGATATGTCGTTAAACTGGCAGTAACTCACACAGAAGTAAATGGTGTTAAACTTGCAGTAATGCACACAGAACTATATGGCGTTAAACTGGCAGTAACGCACACAGAACTATATGGCGTTAAACTGGCAGTAAAGCACACGGAAGTAAATGGCGTTAAACTTTCAGTAACGCACAAAACTATATGGCGTTAAACTGGCAGTAACGCACACAGAAGTAAATGGTGGTAAACTTACAGTAACATACACAGAAGTAAATGGTGTTAAACTTGCAGTAACGCACACAGAACTATATAGCGTTAAACTGGCAGTAATGCACAAAGAAGTAAATGGCGTTAAACTTGCAGTAACACACAAAACTATATGGCGTTAAACTTGCAGTAATGCACAAAACTATATGGCGTTAAACTTGTAGTAACGCACAAAACTACATGACGTTAAAATGGCAGTAACGCACACAAAACTATAAAGCGTTAAACTGGCAGTAACCCACACAGAACTATATGGTGTTAAACTGGCAGTAACGCACACAGAAGTAAATGGCATTAAACTTGCATTAATGCAATCAAATATATGGTGTTCAACCGTCACTACACTGACGCCATCTGAACTGTCCCTACTCTAGCTATACACTAATGTAAAGATTAGTGACACGGTCTCACTACACTACACTGAAACTATATGAGCTGTCCCTACTCTACATATACACTAATGTTTGTATGAATGACGGTCTCACTACTCTACACTGACACTATCTGAGCGGTCCTTACTCTAGCTGCACACTATGCAAAGCTGAATGATGGTCCTCCTCACTACACTCACACTATTCCTAGACTGACACTAAACTAATATTCTACACTGACAATTGAAGCACAATAGCACAGTATAGCACACTAACTAACTAATAGCACTGAACAGAGACCTGTTCTATCCCTCTCCAGCCTAAATCACACTGAAAATGGCTGCCTTTGAAAGAATACATTTATACGGTGGGGCGGTATTGAGCCATGATTGAATAAAGTCATGATGACAGTGTTCAATCATGACTTTGACAGTGCTTTGTGCCCTGATTGGCTGAAGCTTTCACTGCTTCAGCCAATCAGGCCTTGCAATGCAGTGTTCAGCGCCGCAATGCATTGCGGTCAGTTCTGGGGGCTGAACAAAAGGTTGAACGTCTCGTATGTGCGGCTGTTCGCAGAACAACTGAATATCGAATGTTCGGCCCAAACTTGGGCCAAACCATCCGCCCATCCCTACTAACAACCAATGATGGCATCGGTTGAAAAGGAGGACGTCAGGCATCTGCCCCTCTCCTTCAGCACCAGGGTCACATTAGCTGAGTGAGGGAGAAGATAAATATTGAGATATCAGTACCAGTGAGTAAAGATTTAGGCAAATGTATTTGCTTTGGTAGAATAAATCACTGCTAATGTTGGGTGTTCTATGCACGTGGATGTTGCTACATTATGCAAAACTATTAGTTCACTATTTTTAAAATTTTTAGAATAGGGTGCCTCAAGATTGTGTGACATTTTAAAGTGTTCCTTGACTGAAAAAAGGTTGAGAAACATTGCATTCTCACTTTGGCCTTTATACTAGGAAGTAGATGGGCATTTTTACTGTGGCATAATTCTCATTCTGACCTCTGTATTGGGAGGGAAATGGGAATTTCCAGTGAAGCTCATGCATTCTCATGTAGACCTCTGTAATGGGAGGGGAATGGACATTTTTGGTGCTCCATATGCATTCTAATTCCGTCTCTGTACTAGGGTATAGATTACCATTTTCAGTTTGACATAAATTACATGGAATACTAACAGTTTACACTTAAATCAGCAGCTCAGGAGCTATATTCCTAACTGTGCAATCCAGCCCATCATTCCACTAGAAGTATGTAGATCCCAATAGTGTGTGAGTGTAGGCGTACCTTTGTAGTTATAGAAATTATAGATTATCATGAGCTTATTGACTTAGTCACTCACATATACATTATTTGTTATTGTTTTTTTGCTTCCAGTTCTACCTATTTTCTTGAATTATTCAGAATCCTTTGCTGAGCCTTGTCTATTCACATTGTAATTGAAAAATAATGAGCAAATATTTGTGTTCTGTCTGACTAAAGGATTGCTTCCACTAGAAAAATTGTGGATTTCTCCAGCTGTCTGTTTTTTTTTTTTGGGGGGGGAGTGTTTTCAGAATTTAAAGTAATAATTTATTCATGAAACTTGTCAAAATTGAAACAATAGCAAATTCAGTTTTTTTTGGAAGAGGTCTGATTTTGGTCTGTAACCCTGCTAGAATGGATGTATATACAGTTGTATGCAAAAGTTTAGGAATCCTGACAATTTCCATGATTGTCATTTATAAATATTTGGGTGTTTGGATCAGCAATTTCATTTTGATCTATCAAATAACTGAAGGACACGGTAATATTTCAGTAGTGAAATCAGGTTTATTGGATTAACAGAAAATGCGCAATATGCATCAAAACAAAATTAGAATGGTGCATAAATCTGGGCACCCCAACAGAAAAATCACATTAATATTTAGTAGAGCCTCCTTTAGCAGAAATAAACAACCTCTAGACCAGTGGTTCTCAACTCCGGTCCTCAGGACCCACTAACAGGCCAGATTTTAAGTATTACCTTGGGGAGACGCAGTCTAGAATACTGCAATCACTGAGCAGCAAATTATATCACCTGCAATGTATTTCAGTTATCCTGCAAACCTGGCCTGTTAGTGGGTCCTGAGGACCGGAGTTGAGAACCACTGCTCTAGACGCTTCCTATGGCCTGTAATGAGTGTCTGGATTCTGGATGAATGTATTTTGGACCATTCCTCCTTACAAAACATCTCCAGTTCAGTTAGGTTTGATGGTTGCCGAGCATGGACAGCCCGCTTCAAATCACCCCACAGATGTTCAATGATATTCAGGTCTGGGGACTGGGATGGCCATTCCAGAACATTGTACTTGTTCCTCTGCATAAATGCTGAGTAGATTTTGAGCAGTGTTTTGGGTCGTTGTCTTGAAATATCCAGCCCCGGCGTAACTTCAACTTTGTGACTGATTCCTAAACATTATTCTCAGGAATCTGCTGATATTGAGTGGAATCCATGCGACCCTCAACTCTAACCAGATTCCCAGTACTGGCACCGGCCACACAGCCCCACAGCATGATGGAACCTCCACCAAATTTTACTGTGGGTAGCAAGTGTTTTTCTTGGAACGCTGTGTTCTTTTGCCGATATGCATAACGCCCCTTGTTATGACCAAATAACTCAATCTTTCTTTCATCAGTCCACAGCACCTTATTTCAAAATGAAGCTGGTTTGTCCAAATGTGAGTTTGCATCCCTCAAGCGACTCCGTTTGTGGCGTGTGTGCAGAAAAGACTTCTTTCCCATCTCCCATACAGCTTCTCCCTGTGCAAAGAGCGCTGAATTGTTGAACGATGCAGTGACACCATCTGCAGCAAGTTGATGTTGGGGGTCTTTGGAGGTGGTCTGTGGGCTGTTTTTGACCGTTCTCACCATCCTCCGCCTTTGCCTCTCCAATATTTTATGTGGCTGCCACTTCTGGCCTTAACAAGAACTGTGCCTGTGGTCTTCCATTTCCTCACTATGTTCCTCACAGTGGACACTGACAGCTTATATCTCTGTGATAACTTTTTGTAGCCTTCCCCTAAACCATAATGTAGAACAATCTTTGTTTTCCGGTCATTTGAGAGTTGTTTTGAGGCCCCCATGTTGCCACTCTTCAGAGGAGAGTCAAAGAGAACAACAACTTGCAATTGGCCACCTTAAATACCTTTTCTCATGATTGGATGCACCTGTCTATGAAGTTCAAGGCTTAATGAGCTCACCAAACCAATTGTGTGTTCCAATTAATCAGTGCTAAGTAGTTACAGGTATTCAAATCAACAAAATGACAAGGGTGCCCAAATTTATGCACCTGTCTATTT
>BLSH010308114.1:363588-374643 GCA_018402905.1 Glandirana rugosa
AAACCAACAACAACCCCCCTACGTGACAACTCCCCCCCCCGTAACTACGACCGACGACTCCCTAGATAACAACGGTCTTCCCCAGAAAACAACGACCCCGTTTAGATAACAACGACCTCCCACGTAAAACGAGGACCCCTCCCAGACCCCCCCCTCAACAGTGCATCCCCCCAACAACAACCAAAGAGCAAAACATCCCCTATCAACAACAATAGCTCCACTACAACAGTAGATTCCTCTAGCAACACTACAGCCCCCATCTACAATAGATCCCCAGCAGTCATCATCAATATATCCTCCAACACACTCCAGCCCCCTTTGCCAGTACATACATCCTGTGCTTGAGGTGCCAGAACTGCATTCCCCCGCATTCCTGCTGAAAAAAAGCCCTGCTCACCTTGAATATTGGATGAATCAATAAGGTTAGAAGTCTGGCTATATAAACCTACATTGTATATGCATTAAACTACGTTATCACATAGATGTTAAAGTGATTCTAAAGGAAATAATAAAAAAAAACAACATGTTACACTTACCTGCTCTGTGTAATGGTTTTGCACAGAGCAGCCCCTATTCTCTTCTTTTTGGGTCCCCTGCGGATGGTCCTGGCTCCTCCCCCCTGTCTCTTGCTTTGAGGGCACTCGCGCAGGCTCGCTCCCTTCACACACAGAGCATGACTCTGTCCCTCCCCCACTCTCTCCTCATTGGCTCACTGACTGTGATTGACAGCAGCAGGAGCCAATGCAGGACAAGTGTGACTCGGGAGAGCCGCTGCTCTCATGCATAACGCTGAATGGAGATGGGGCTCAGGTAAGTATATGGGGTGGGGTTGGGGGGAGGGGGAGCTGCACCAAGAAGGCTTTTTACCCTAATACATAAAATGCATTATGATGAAAAACCTTGAGCTTTTAGAAATACTTTCAGTAGGGTCTGATGTTCATATGAACTTCTAGTTATTCATGTACTTTGGTATATGTTATTTTCAATGGCTACAGCGTCCAGGTACCTTGAGAGAACATTTGACAGTGTCTCCGCCTTTACTACACTAAGGGCAACTCTAAGAGATTGGGGAGGGATGGTGGATGGGTTTTACTAGAGATAGGTATACCTATATATGTTTTTAAATTGTATATTTTATATAGTAAATGGTCTTTTTGAGGGTATATGGCTTGTGTTAGTGTTTATTCTAAGTCTTGAGTTGAGTATGCATTGCATTCAATATACTTTGCAAATGTCCATAACAGTCCATTAAAGTATATGTGAATCCTTACCTTGTAAAACAACTCATTTAGATTAGAATAGAAATAAAAGACAAAGATTTGGGTGTATATATAAATATATATAAGTACCTTTTCTTCTTTTTTTTATAAGTGATCACATAATCTCTGTTCTCGGCTGCATAATGGGTTTGGAGAGGTGGAGGTGGAGAAATAGCAGTACACTGATCTTCTCAGTGATTAGCTCTGCAGGGATTGGGCGGGGGCATGTCAGCACAAGCCACTGGAGGACAGGCAAGCTGCGCTCCAAGCACAGCCAGAAAACTGACCATGCTGGGAAGGAAAAGATTCATTGCCTAGCATGGTCAGTTTGAAATAGGAAAGCAGAGGGGGCTGGCAGGATCACCAGGGATTTTACACAAAGCAAGCAATATAAAGAGAACAGGATACGTTTAAACACAAGTACATGGTACAACAGACACCTATTAGAATATGAAATGTTAAGGTAACATGTTCTTTAACAGTAGTCATATGTGTGGGAGGAAAATGAGATACACAGAAAAAAACCAACACAAACACAGAGAAAACATGCAAACTCTATGTAGAGAGTGTATGAACGAACAGAGAGGCAGGACTCTCCTCTCTCTTTTTAGTTTGCCTCACTTGGTCCTTTTTCTGGCTCTAGAATCTGATGGGTGTTCTTTGCTTCTCTTTGTTTCCCTCTACCTTACCTGACACCTGTTTGGTTTCCCACTTTATCTACATTTTTCATTTCATCACCCTTTCTTATCCCCATTCTGGGGACCTCATACTCTATTGTGTATTAACACACATCCTCTCTCCAGTCACAGTTCATTTGATGGCCCAACATGGCTCACTCTTCACTAGTGACTGATGCCTGCCTGTCGGGGGTTGCCTCGGTTGTGATCCATCGTGGGGTATTCTATCTCAGCTCCCAGACTGGACGGTCCTTACTTGGGGATGCTCCCATTCCCCGGTATCATGCCATCCTAGCATGGAACCCTGCGAGTAGCACAGGGGGTACACCTTTCTGTTCCCCTGCTGTTATATATATAAATATTTTTTTTCTATCATAAGATTTGACAGCAACTTAGACCTCCAATATGTCATTACAGAAATGCACTACACGCTTGCTCCTGATGAGTGACACCAGGCCACGAAACGCGTCGAGCCAACAGATGCCCTGTCTATATTACAATCATGTGCTATCTACTCTATCAATTTACTGCGGTTTATGCATTTATTTTATGAATTTTGTCATTGGTAATATGGACTGTTTATGAAAAAATATTAATCATGTTATTTTTATTCAATATACCCAACCATTCTTTAATGTGAGGGAATAGAGTAATTGAAATCATGTAATTATGTATTTTTATTCATTACACTCATCCCTTCTTCAATGTGAGGGAGTAGAGTAATTGAAATCATGCAGGTATTTGATTTTTTATTCTTGTATATGTTTTCATTCATTTTGAACCGTTCATAACCACCTACTCGTGCCAAGCGCATAGAGTAAAACAGGTAATTAGAAAGCACTGGCACATCCTGACAAATGACAAGATCTTGAAGGATAAGCTACCTGAGAGACCCGCTATTGTTTTTAGGGGGGCTCCCGCTTTAAGGAATGCAATAGCCCCAAACATTATTAATCCGCCTATTAAGAGACTTGCATTTTTTCAAAACATGGTGGGTTTTTTTAAGTGTGGGAAATGCAGGGTTTGCTCCTTTAATAAAATCACCCAACGTAGAGTGGAGAATTTTTCCTCCACTAAGAGGTCTTCCCACTTTTCAATGGACAAATTCATCACGTGCAACTCCAAGGGGGTAATTTATTTGATCCAGTGCCCCTGTGGGTTACAGTACGTTGGGAGGACCAAACACCCTCTCAACGTACGATTGAGTGAGCATATTAGCAACATTATTAGGGGGTTCAAGAACCACTCACTTTCCTATCATTATCGTGTGGCTCACGCGAGAAACCCAGGTAATACAATTTATATGGGCATAGATAAATATGAGGCCCATTGGCGGGGTAGCTCCTTGGTTAGGAGCATTTCCCGTATGGAGATGGCATGGGTCCATAGGCTAAAGAGCTACACCCCATTTGGCCTCAATGTGGATGTAGACGTTAATGCTTTCATTGACAATTCATAACTGATAGGTCCAGGTGGTGATTCTGGGTACCGGATATTTGGTGAGATACGATGAGAGAGCAAACCGAGTCACTAACCTAGGATAAATTTTGATATACTGAATCTAGGGGTTTGGGGACCTATTGGGTGAATTTAACACAAGAATGTCTCCTCTTCTCTTTGTTCTGGCCCATAATGTTCCCCTTCTCCTTACTTTTTTGGCCTCTTAAGATTGTCTGCCCTCTCCCCCCTCCTAGGGAGATGGGAGGGGGGAGGAGTGTAGTTTGGTGAGGGGATTGATGATTGGGGAGATGGATGGGTTAATGAGGGTGTTCTGTTAATTGTTAGCTTTTGACACATTATAGTTAGTGGGGCTTCTGATCCCCATCTTGACTTATGACGCTTTTATTTGCATTGTCATTGTATACTCGGTCCAAGTTGTGGGCGGAGTCAAATATATATAGTATACTTTTTTTAGTTAGATATTTTTTATATATATAAAAAAACTTTTTTACCTTTGTTATGATTTTTAAGGTTGAGGTTTAATTTTCCCTATATGTGGGTAGCCATGAGGGTTGCTCAATACGGGGTTAATATTATAAGCCCACACATTAAGTTATTTTCCTTTTTGTATTTAGGGGATATAATCCACGGTTCCACCCAGGTACCTTTAGGGAGGAGTGGATTCCCCAGTATAGCAATATGATTATAAAGATATTATAATTTGATGATATAGTATACACACATATAACAATGTGATACCCTTTTACGTCTTTTACTAGTAACGCCAGTATTCTAAATGGCGTGGCAGGTACTTCCGCCCATACCTTGGATAGGGGGTAGAGGCCTATAAGAATGCAAGAGGTGAAGGCGCTCCCATCCCTGAGACGACGTCCTATTGGATGAAACGTACATCGGAATGGGCGCGCTGACGTCACCTCTTTGAGCCGGCTTGTATTACACAGTTGATCGTTACTCTGAAGTTTTAAATGTGAGTAGTTGCTACTTTTTATAATAAAGTGTCCGAACGTTATTGCCCTATGTGGTCCTTTCTGTTCTATGCACTGTATTAACCTGGAACCCCGGAACCTCGGGTCTGGTACTGATCGAGAGTTTGCTGGAAGTGTATGTGGCGATTCCTGACCGAGCGCTGGGAGAGTGTTTGGATAGAGTCATCTGGCATCTGATACTGCCTTGTACGATTTTGGAGCGTGGGGCTGGGAACACACTGGTCTACACATACTTCTCTCATGTGTTGGTCTATGTAGGAGTCGGTAAGCCTTGAATTCTTATGGTACAGGGCTCACTATTGTGTGTGTGAAGGTGGTGGCATTTACTCTGCTGAGACATACTTCACTATATAGCCCCTCCCTGTCTTTTTGTCTCATTTCTCATGTGGCTTATGTCGGGTGTGAGCTGGACAAAAAGAGGACCCTTGTGAACTTCGGGGAGGCTGACAACAGATTTGATTGTCATATGTGCAATTTCTACACACACATGGTAAGCCTTCAATTGGATAATTGAGGATTTGTGCTACTGAGCATAACACACGGCTACCCCAGAGATTCATTTTTTGTCTTTATCATGAGAGACTATTTATTTATGGACTATGGACTATGATTAGCGCGGCTCCTGTTTAATATCTATGGTTTATTACTAAGACTGAGTAATTTGAGCTGCAGCTTACATTTGGGTTAGCGCAGTGTTTGGGTTTTTATCTACTCATTTGATTTACAGTGACTTGAAAAAGTATTCATACCGCTTGAAATTTTCCACACTTTGTCATGTTACACCCAAAAACATAAATGTATTCTATTGGGATTTTATGTGATAGACCAACACAAAGTGGCTCATACTTGTGAAGTGGAAGGAAAATGATAAATGCTTTCAGAATTTTTTACAAATAAATATGGGAAAAGTGTGGGGGGCATTTGCATTCAGCCCCTTTTACTTTGATACTCCTAACTAAAATCGAATGGAACCAATTGCCGTCAGAAGTCACCAAATTAGTAAACAGAGTCCACCTGTGTGTTATTTGAATCTCAGTATAAATACAGTTGTTCTGTGAAGCCCTCAGAGGTTTGCTAGAGAACCTTAGTGAACAAACAGCATCATGAAGGCCAAGGAACACACCAGACCGGTCAGGGATAACGTTGTGGAGAAGTTTAAAGCAGGATTAGGTTATAAAAAAATATCCCAAGCTTTGAACATCTCACAGAGCACTGTTCAAGTCATCATCCGAAAATGGAAAGAGTATGGCACAACTACAAACCTACCAAGACATGGCCGTCCACCTAAACTGACCAGCCAGGCAAGGAGAGCATTAATCAGAGAAGCAGCCAAGAGGCCCATGGTAACTCTGGAGGAGCCGCAGAGATCCACAGCTCTGGTGGGAGAATCTGTCCACAGGACAACTATTAGTCGTGCCCTCCACAAATCTGGCCTTTATGGAAGAGTGGCAAGAAGAAAGCCATTGTTGAAAGAAAGCCATAAGGAGTCCAGTTTGCAGTTTGCGAGAAGCCATGCCGGGGGCACAGAAAACATGTGGAAGAAGGAGCTCTGGTCAGATGAGACCAAAATTGAACTTTTTGGCCTAAAAGCAAAACGCTATGTGTGGTGGAAAACAAACACTGCCCATCAACCTGAAAATACCATCCCTACCGTGAAACATGGTGGTGACTGCATCATGTTGTGGGGATGCTTTTCTTCATCAGGGACAGGGAAGCTGGTCAGAGTTGATGGATGGAGCCAAATACAGGGCAATCTTAGGAGAAAACCTGAGCCTGCAAAAGACTTGAGACTGGGGCGGAGGTTCACCTTCCAGCAGGACAACGACCCTAAACATACAGCCAGAGCTACAATGGAATGGTTTAGATCAAAGCATATTCATGTGTTAGAATGGCCCAGTCAGGGTCTAGACCTAAATCCAATTGAGAATCTGTGGCAAGACATGAAAATTCTGCTCACAGATGCTCTCCATCCAATCTGACAGAGCTTGGGGTATTTTGCAAAGAAGAATGAGCAAAAATGTCCTCTCTAGATGTGCAAAGCTGGCAGAGACATCCCCAAAAAGACTTGCAGCTGTAATTGCAGAGAAAGGCGGTTCTACAAAGTATTGACTCAGGGGGGCGCTATACAAATGCCCCCCACACTTTCCATATATTTATTTGTAAAACATTTTGAAAACCATTTATCATTTTCCTTCCACTTCACAATTATGTGCCACTTTGTGTTGGTCTATCACATAAAATCCCAATAAAATACATTTACGTTTTTGGGTGTAACGTGACAAAATGTGGGAAACTTCAAGGGGTATGAATACTTTTTCTAGGCACTGTATGTCCAAAAATCTGAGAGCTTTAATCCAAATTTTGATACTCTGGTCATTCTCAGTACATGGCTCTATGACACACATATAACAATCTGCTGTACGCCATGTTTTAATCTATCGTCATACCCATAGGTGTTATTTATGGGAGGACATAGAACATGTTCTATCCGAGTAACAATCAAGGTGCACGGAGTAAGCGTAAGAAAACCTTTAATCATTGTAAATCAGACTGCGTATGAAGTGGCTCCCAATTAGAGAGCTGTTTTCTGATTATTTTTGAAGTATTGTGAATACAGCTAAATTAACCCCAAGGTAGTTTCCATTCTTTCCATGATTGTTTATCAGCATATGGTTAGCAGCAAGCAGTTTCCAAACACAATCAGTATGCCGAACTCTTGTGAAGTTATCTTCTGGGGCATCATTATGTCCTCCATTGAACTTATGGCTTGAATAGAAAATAAGTGGCGCTAGATCTTCCCTCTGAGCATCCTTCCAACAATAAAGATAATGCACAGAGATAATTCCAAGGGGCTCATTTAAATGAAAATACAAATGTGTTATCAACAGGCCCTTGTCATTTCTCCAGAGAGGCTTTGAAGGGAATCTGTAGGGGTAACCAACTTAACCATCTTTCTGGTTTGCAGAACACATATAAATCCTGAAATAGTATGCCCTATTAAAAATGTATTTTTACTTAACCACTTCAGCCCCGGAAGGATTTCCCACTTTAGGATCAGAGCACTTTTTGCGATTCGGCACTGCGTCCCTTTAACTGACAATTGTGTGACGTAACCAAACAAAATTTGCGTCCTTTTTTTCCCCACAAATAGAGCTTTCTTTTTGCTAAAAATACAAATCCAAAAAAAAAAAATATTAAAAATCGGTTTTGGCTGATTTATATTCTTCCTCATATTTTTGGTAAAAAAAAATCGCAATTGACGTTTATTGATTGGTTTGCGCAAAAGTTGCCATGTTTACGGCTGATGAGAATTAATTTCTGGGGTTTTTATTTATTTTTTTTTTTACTAGTAATGGCGGCGATCTGCGATTTTTAGCAGCACTGCAATATTGCAGCGGACATGTCGGACCATTTTGACACTTTTTTGGGAACATTGGCATTTATACAGCGATCAGTGCTATAAAAATGCACTGATTACTGTGTAAATGTCATTGGCAGTGAAGGGGTTAACATGGAGGGGGGGCTCTAAGGGTTAACTGTGTTCCCTGGGTGTGTTCTAACTGTGTGTGGGCTGGCCTGGCTGGGGGAAGGGAGTGATCATGGCTTCCATATACAGGGGGGCCATCGCGGGTAGCTGGCGGCGATCAAGTCCACCCTACTCGCTCCCTGGCCCCTCTGAACGCAGTGAGCGCGCCTCCGGCAGCGCGCACGCTCACAGTGAGAGATATCGCAGCTGACGTCATATGACGGCGGTTTGCGATATCGAGCCACTTTGTCGCCATCAGACTGTGGTCGGCGGTCGGCAAGTGGTTAAAGTGTAACTCCACTTTTGTTGAAAGAAAACCAAAACAACCCCATGTGTGTGATATACACTCACTGGCTACTTTATTAGGTACAACCGTTCAATTGTTTGGTAACACAAATTGCTAATCAGCCAATCACATGGCAGAAACTCAATGCATTTAGGCATCTAGATGTGGTGAAGACGACTTTGCTGCAGTTCGAACCGAGCATCAGAATGGAGAAGAAAGGGGATTTAAAGCGGAGTTCCACCCAGAAATTTTTTTTTACATCATTCAAGTCCTTTGCCTATATAGACTTACCTTTGAAGGAAAAAAAAATGTTATACTCACCCCAACTCGCTTGTTCCTAGGTGGTCCCTGTAATCTGCCCCTATTAGGTCCTAGACTCTTCTCCTCACTTCCTGCTTCCCCTGGCCTCCTGGGAGATGTGACTCATTATTTCCCAGGAGTCAGTGGGCTTCCCTGTACTGTAAAATCGTGTTATTTCCAGACAGGAAATGACGCGATTTAAGGCGGACCGAGAGTGAGGAGTGCATGATGGTTACCCACCATGTAATTCTTTCAGGAAGAGATGCCAGGAGACCCAGGATGGGCTTCAGATGCCCACACCCAAAATGGAAAAGTCCAGCAGTGAGAGAAACGAAATTGTAAGTAAAAAATACATGGAATTACTAGGCGGTTTGAAAGTAAGGAAACAAAAGGTTACATCTATTTAGTATTAAAAGAGTGGATGCCAAAAAAATAAAAAAAATTCTGAGTGGAACTCCGCTTTAAGTGACTTTGAATGTGGCATGGTTGTTGGTGCCAGGCGGGCTGGTCTGAGTATTTAAAAATCTGCTGATCTACTGGGATTTTTACGAACAACCATCTCTCTGATTTACAAAGAATGGTCAGAAAAAGAGAAAATATCCAGTGAGCGGAGGTTGTGTGGAGGAAAATGCCTTGTTAATGTCAGAGGTCAGAGGAGAATGGGCAGACTGGTTAGAGATGATAGAAAGGCAACAGTAACTCAAATAATCACTCGTTACACCCAAGGTGTGCAGAATACCATCTTTGAATGCACTGAACCCTGAAGCAGATGGGCTACAGCAGCAGAAGACCACACCTGGTGCCACTCTTGTCATCTAAAAACAGGAAACTGAGGCTGCAATTCGCACAGGCTCACCAAAATTGGACAATAGAAGATTGGAAAAATGTTGCCTGGTCTGATGAATCTCAATTTCAGTTATGACATTCAGATGGTGGGGTCAGAATTTGGTGTAAACAACATGAAAGCATGGATCCATCCTGCCTTGTATCACCGGTTCAGGCTGGTGGTGGTGGTGTAATGGTGTGGGGGATATTTTCTTGGCACATATTTTCTTTGGGAACCTTATTACGAATTGAGCATTGTTTAAACACCACGGCCTGAGTATTGCTGCTGACCATGTCCATCCCTTTATGACTACAGTGTCCCCATCTTCTGATGGCTCCTTCCAGCAGGATAATGCACCATGTCACAAAGCTCCAATCATCTCACCACTGGACATTGAGGTCACTGCACTCCAATGGCCTCCACACTCCCCACATCTCATCCAATAGAGCACCATTGGGATGTGGTGGAATGGGAGATTCGCATCATGAATGTGCAGCTGACAAATCTGGAGGAACTGCGTGATGCTCTCATGTCACTATGGACCAAAATCTCTGAGGAACGTTTCCAACACCTTGTTGAATTTATGCCATGAAGAATGAAGGAAGTTCTGAAGGCAAAGGTGGGTCCAACCCGGTACTAGCAAGGTGTGCCTAATAAAGTGGCCGGTGAGTGTACATTACAAGGATGTTTCCAAACCTTGTTGTAGAGCCCCCCTACCCTTTTCTGTTTTGAAGAAATGGCTGTTTGTTTCCCTAAATCCTTTCCAGACTGATTCCTGAATGGGAATGTCTGTGTTCATTATAACCACTTGGGGTGCTCTCAGTGTTCTAACAAAGAAAGTCGCAGTGTCTGCATCCCTGTAGAACTAATTAACCATTAGGGAGTATCTTACCAAAAATAAGATTCCTATTGTAGGGAATTCCTATATTTCTTCTTTGTGTAGACTTTTTTAATACTGGTGCAGACATCTTGGAAAATCAATGAGCCAATCACACAAACCGGAAACTACATCTCTGGGAATGTTCCGTCACCAGCAGTAGAACACACAGTGGAGACAGAGACACTTAGCGGTAGATACAGGCACAACCACATTAACGTGATTGTAAAGTCTCGTTTTTTTTAAATAACCAAGATGTTATACTTACCTCCTCTGTACAGTTTATTTTGCACAGAGCAGCCCGGATCCTCTTCTTCTTGGGTCCCTCTTTGCTTCTCCTGGCCCCTCCCTCCTATTGTGTGCCCCCTCAGCCAGCAGCTTCCTATGGGGGCACCCGAGCCGAGTCAGAGCTCAGTGTATCCATTCAGACACAGAGCCCCTCTCCCCTCTGATTGGCTGACTGAGTTTGATTGACAGCCGTTTGAGCCAATGGCGCCACTACTGTGGCTCAGCCAAGCAGGAGGAATGTCCCGGACAGCTTAGACGTTCGTGGACATCGCTATAGAGCGAGGGGGCTCAGGTAAGTAATTAGGGGGTGCAGGGGGGGTGCTACACACAAAATGTTTTTTTATCTTAATGCATAGAATGCATTAAGATAAAAAAACCTTCTGCCTTTACAATTCCTTTAATTCCACTGTCAGAGAGTTAGGTCCAGGAGCTTTTAATTTGAGTCCAATAGACACATTTTTGCTATATCGTTCAAGCCCTGATGAAGGGGGTTTAGGTTTCTGAAATGCGTTGGCTGTCTTTTGCTTCCCTGTGATTACATGTGAAAACAATTAAGGATCTTAGGCTCT
>BLSH010308114.1:377218-389546 GCA_018402905.1 Glandirana rugosa
AAAAGATCGTTTTGTTTGGCTAAAATTGAACATTTGTAGTTTAGAGTTTTTCTCCGAGCCAGGAATTCACCAATTTCAAGTACACACACATTTCCGTCTGTAGGGTTATGAAAACCGTTATATCACATGAACAGGAAATTGGTGAAGGTATGTCCTGTGAATGTGGGGGAAGGAATGGTCTGGTTAAAAGTCGAAAGTCGTGAGAGTGTGAAATTTACTGTTATTGAGTCAGTACGTTGTGACATGGGTTTGTTTTAAAAATAGTAAAAAAAGAGTGTTTATCTCGAAAGAAAACCACCATATATATTGAAAAAAATAAAAAACCCAGCAGTGATTATATACCACCAAAAGAAAGCTCTATTTGTGAGAAAAAAATGATAAAAATTTTGTTTGGGTACAGTGTTGCATGACTGAGTTATTGTCATTTAAAGTGTGAGAGTGCTGAAAGCTGAAAATTGGTCTGGTAAGGAAGGGGGTGTAAGTGTCCTGTATGGAAGTGGTTAAAGGACAAGTACACTATATTGCCAAAAGTATTGGGATGTCTGCCTTTACACACACATGAACTTTAACCACTTAAGGACCGAGCCTCTTTTTGAGATTTGATGTTTACAAGTTAAAATCGGTTTGTTTTGCTAGAAAATTACTTTGAACCCCCAAACATTATATATATATATATATTTTTCTAACACTCTAGAGAATAAAATGGCGGTCATTGCAATACTTTATGTCACACCATATTTGCGCAGTGGTCTTACAAGCGCTTTAAAAAAAAAAAAAAACACTTTTTTTAGTTAAAAAATAAGACAACCATAAAGTTAGCCCATTTTTTTCCATATTGTGAAAGATGATGCTACGCCGAGTTAATTGATACCCAACATGTCATACTTCAAAATTGCGCTCACTCGTGGAATGGCGACAAACTTTGGCACTTAAAAATCTCCATCGGCGACGTTTAAACATTTCTGCAGGTTACCAGTTTTGAGTTACAGAGAAGGTCCAGGGCTAGAATTATTGCTCTCACTCTAACGATCGTGGCGATGCCTCGCATGTGTGGTTTCAACACCGTTTTCGTATGCGGGTGGGACTTCCGTATACGTTCGTTTCTGCGCGTGAGCTCGGCGGGACGGGGCGCTTTAAAGTTTTTTTTCTTATTTATTTTACTTTTTATTTTATATTTTTACACTGTCCATTTAAAAAAAAAATGTGATCACTTTTTTTCCTATTACAAGAAATGTAAACATTCCTTTTAATAGAAAAAAATCATGCCAGGAGCTCTAAAATATGAGATCTGGGGTCAAAAAGACCTCACACCTCATATTTACACTTAATTACAATAAAAAAAAAATAAAGAAAATTAAATGTCATTTGAAAAAAAAAATAATTCTCCTTTAAGAGCTATTGGCGGAAGAGACGTTTTGACGTCGCTTCCGCCCTTCAGTGCTATGGAGTCGAATGGGCAGCATCTTCCGCTCACACGGCATCCAGGCATTTTGATGAGCGGACCCGATCGTGCCAGCTGCTACCAGCGGGTCTGCTAAGTGGCAAGGAGGACGGAAAAGTGCTGGGGGGCACGACCCCCGAATCTGCCGCAGAGACCACTTTTATCTCAAAGTGGGCTGCCCGCTGTTTAAAAAAATACCGGGGTTAAGGTAGCCATCTGTTACCATAACAATGGTATGCAACGGCAAAATACCGCCGTATAATGACGGCGGGTGGTCGGGAAGTGGTTAATGGCATTCCAGTCTTATTCTGTAGGGTTCAATATTGAGTTGGCCCACCCTTTGCAGCTATAACTTCAACTCTTCTGGGAAGGCTGTCCACAAGGTTTAGGAGTGTCTATGGGAATGTTTGACCATTCTTCCAGAAGAGCATTTGTGAGGTCCGGCACTGATGTTGGATGAGAAGGCCTGGCTCACAGTCTCCGCTCGAATTCATCCCAAAGGTGTTCTATCGGGTTGAGGTCAGGACTCTATGCAGGCCAGTCAAGTTCCTCCACACCAAACTCGCTCATCCATGTCTTTATGGACCTTGCGGTGCACTGGCCAAAATCATTTGGTGGAGGGGGGGATTATGGTGTGGGGTTGTTTTTCAGAGGTTGGGCTTGGCCCCTTAGTTCCAGTGAAGACCCCTTTCACACCAGAACGTTTTTCAGGTGCTTTTGTGCTAAAAATAGCGACTGAAAAGCGCCTGAAAAACTCCCCCCAATACACCCCGGTGTGAGAGCCTGAGTTCTTTCACACTGGGGCGATGCGCTTGTGGGATGGTAAAAAAAGTCCTGCAAGCCGCATCTATGGGGCGGTATGGGAGCGGTGCATTCACCGCTCCTCTAACGCCCCTGCCCATTGAAAACAATTCGGAAGCGACGCAAATCGGCACTTTTAACCCCTTTTTAACCCCTTGTGGGGAGGTTAAAAGTGCACCGCTGCTACCTGAATAGTGGCGCCAAAGTGAGCGGTAAAGCGCCGCAAATTAGCAGTGTTTTACCGCTAACGCTCGGGCAGCCCTGGTGTGAAAGGGGTCTTAAGGCGTCAGCACACCAAAACATTTTGGACAATTTCATGCTCCCAACTTTGTGGGACCAGTTTGGTGATGGCCCCTTCCTGTTCCAACATGACTGTACACCCGTGCACAAAGCAAGGTCCATAAAGACATGGATGAATGAGTTTGAGGCAGAGGAACTTGACTGGCCTGCACAGAGTCCTGACCTCAACCTGATAGAACACCTTTGGGATGAATTAGAGTGGAGACTGCAAGCCAGGCCTTCTTGTCTGACATCAGTGCCTGACCTCACAAATGAGCTTCTGGAAGAATGGTCAAACATTCCCATAGACACTCCTAAACCTTGTGGACAGCCTTCCCAGAAGAGATGAAGCTGTTGTAGCTGCAAAGGGTGGGCCAACTCAATATTGATTCCTATGGACTAAGACTGGGATGCCATTAAAGTTCATGTGCGTGTAAACGCAGGTGTCCCAATACTTTTGATAATATAGTGTATATCTAAATTGCACTTATCTTGTACAAACTTATTATATATTATTTGCATCTTTATTGATCACAAAACATATTCGCAATTTCCAGAAGAAAACCATTCCATCTGTAAAAAATAATTTGAAAATGAAGACCAGTTGTAGCCTCTCCTCCTCCTACAAAACTTCTTCTATTCTAACCACATGGGTCTGGTTTTAACAGAATTACATTTTTTGCGGTGGACTATTTTTCCCTGTACTCTACTGACTACCAAGGTTAGTTTTAATTTATGACTAAAATGGGTTCTTATACTTGAAATAAATTTGCAAACTTATTTAATAAAGTCTGCAAGGAACAAAGTGCAGAATTCTATAGACACCAATCACAATCCACTACAGCAGCCTGACTACTACAAGATGGATTTTGATCATTTGTTATGGCTTTTGTGCTTGCATTACGCTCCTAAATTCTAACATTGAGTGTTATATCTCCCCATAGATGTAAATGCAATTACCATTGCCATGAATTTCTTATGGAAGGATTTGTTTATTCCTCTTCTTGAATTTCCTTGGTGAACCATTAGCTGTGTGTGTATATCTAGAGAAATCCACTAGGTGGCAGCCTACTACACACAGTGCAAGAATGGGTTCACAAAGATGGCAAGGTCGAAGTGTAGGGTTTTTAAACCTACACATTTAGGCTCCTTTCACACCAAGGCATTGGAAAAAAGCCTGTAAAATCCTGTAAAACGCCACAATTTTAATGTGCGTTTTTGCCGCGCTTTTGAATCGTCTTTCAAGCGCTTTTCAAGCGTTTGCGTTTCGATCATGTGACTTTTCCCACAGCCTCAGTGCACATTTCAAGCGTTTTTCAAGCGCTTAACCATTATTTTCAATGGACATGGGCGCTTTTGAGACTTTATTTTGAGTGCACAAAACAAGCTGAAAAGATGCTGCTTGCAGGACTTTTAGCAACGCCTAGCAAGCGCGACGCCTCGGTGTGAAAGCATCCATTGAGATGCATGGGGAGCGTTTTTCATGTGCTTTTTATGTGCTAATTTTAGTGCAAAAACGCCTGAAAAACGCCTTGGTGTGAAAGGGGTCTTACTGCTAATTCTGGCCCTGTAATATGAACCTTAACCACTTACCCACCGGAGCCCTTTTTTACATTTTTTGGTTAAAAAGTTAAAAACTGTTTTTTTTGCTAGAAAATTACTAAGAACCCCCAAACATTATATAAATATATTTTTCAAACACCCTAGAGCAGCCTTTCTCAACCTTTTCAACACCAAGGAACCCTTGAAATAATTCTCCGGTCTCGGGGAACCCCTGCTAAAAATGAAAAAACTACAACTCATAAAACATTAGTGTGATGGTCAATGGGAAGAATGCGCCTTACACTTGTGGTCATTGGGAAGAATTACCCCCCTTACAGATAGCTAAAAAGATCAGTGGTATCAATGGGAATTTATCTGAGGTAGAAATTGACCATTGCTCAAGGAACCCCTTGCAACCTCTGGAGGAACCCTGGTTGAGAAACCCTGCCCTAGAGAATAAAATGGCGATCATTGCAATACTTTTTGTCGCACGGTATTTGCGCATCGGTCTTTGAATCACGATTTTTCTGGAACAAAATTACTTTTTTGAGTTAAAAAATAAGACAACAGTAAAGTTAGCCCAATTTTCTTATATATTGTGAAAGAGGATGCTACGCCGAGTAAATAGATATCATACATGTTACGGTTCAAAATTGCGCACACTCGCGGAATGGCGACAAACTCCAGCACTTAAAAATCTCCATAGGCGACGCTTTAAATTTTTTTAATGGTTACCAGGTTAGAGGTGCAGAGGAGGTCTTTTGCTAGAATTACTGCTCACACTCTGGCAATCGCTGCGATAACTCACACGTGTGGTTTGAACACCGTTTTCATATGCGGGCGCGACTTACGTATGCGTTTAGAAGACCCCCCATCCCTCCTTTGCACTTCACAGTATTCAGATCGCCAAAAACGGCAATTCTGAATACTGTCATTTTTTTAAAAACCGGCGCTGTTGGCCACCGAGTAAACCGGAAGTGACGTCGCCTCCGGAATTTGACGATGGAGACCCGATCTGAGCTGATTCTGGCTTCCTTCAGGTCTCCTTCTAGCCGGTGGACGTGCCAGATGACAGCTCCGGTCTCCCGGTAGGATGGGAGACCAGAGAAGAGCAGCAGAAGGCGGCGGGAGGGGGGATGTCCCTTCCCGCCCCCGGAGGTAACGACCGAGCGGCTCCCAAGCGGATTCAAGAGACGGACGGGGAACAGGTCCCCATATATCTGTTTTTTGCGGATGCAGTCAGATCAGATGTTGGCAGGTATCAATGGACACATGTTATTTGACAACTGCCGCTCCATAGAGGGCAATGGATAGTCCAATCGGGTCTGCCTAAAAAACGAACAAGCCAGCCCGATTGGTCCGCCTGTGTTAAAGGGGCCTAATATAAACTTCTTTAAAGTTGAACTCCAGCAATGATATATTTTACATATTTACAGTACCTCACATTTTTGAAAATATTTTATTCTATCTTTTCATGTGACAACACTGAAGAAATGACACTTTGCTACAATGTAAAGTAGTGAGTGTACAGCTTGTATAACAGTGTAAATTTGCTGCCCTCTCAAAATAGCTTGACACACAGCCATTAATGTCTAAACCGCTGGCAACAAAAGTGAGTACACCCCTAAGAAAAAATGTCCAAATGGATCCCAATTAGCCATTTTTCCTCCCCGGTGTCATGTGACTTGTTAGTGTTACAATTTCTCAGGTGTGAATGGGGAGCAGGTGTGTTAAATTTGGTGTTATTGCTCTCACTTCCTCATACTGGTCACTGGAAGTTCAACATGGCACCTCATGGCAAAAAAACTCTCTGAGGATCTAGAAAAAAGAATTGTTGCTCTACATAAAGATGGCCTAGGCTATAAGAAGATTGCCAAGACCCTGAAACTGAGCTGCAGCACTTTGGCCAAGACCATACAGCGGTTTAACAAGACAGGTTCCACTCAGAACAGGCCTCACCATGGTCGACCAAAGAAGTTGAGTGCACGTGCTCAGCGTCATATCCAGAGGTTGTCTTTGGGAAATAGACATATGAGCGATGCCAGCTTTGCTGCAGAGGTTGAAGGGGAGGGGGGTCAGCCTGCTAGTGCTCAGACCATATGCCGCACACTGCATCAAATTGGTTTGCCTGGCTGTCATCTCAGAAGGAGAAAACCAGCAAACAGTTTGCTGAAGGCAAGCATACTAAGGACATGGATTACTGGAACCAGGTCATGTGGTCTGATGAGACCAAGATAAACTTATTTGGTTCAGATGGTGTCAAGCGTGTGTGGTGGCTACCAGGTGAGGAGTACAAAGACAGGTGTGTCTTGCCTACAGTCAAGCATGGTGGAGGGAATGTCATGGTCTGGGGCTGCATGGGTGCTGCCGGCACTGGGGAGCTACAGTTCATTGAGGGAACCATGAATGCCAACATGTACTGTGACATACTGAAGCAGAGCATGATTCACACCCTTCGGAGACTGAGCTGCAGGGCAGTATTCCAACATGATAATGACCCCAAATACACCTCCAAGACAACTGTCTTGCTAACAAAGCTGAGGGTAAAGGTGATGGACTGGTCAAGCATGTCTCCAGACCTAAACCCTATTGAGCATCTGTGGGGCATGCTCAAACGGAAGGTGGAGGAGCGCACGGTCTCTAACATCCACCAACTCCGTGATGTGACCATGGAGGAGTGGAAGAGGACTCCAGTGGCAACCTGTGAAGCTCTGGTGAACTCCATGCCCAAGAAGGTTAACGCAGTGCTGGAAAATAATGGTGGCCATACAAAATTTAGACACTTTGTCCCAATTTGGACATTTTCACTTAGGGGTGTAGTCACTTTTTTTGCCAGCGGTTTAGACATTAATGGCTGTGTGTTGAGTTATTTTGAGGGGACAGAAAATTTACACTGTTATACAAGCTGTACACTCACTACTTTACATTGTAGCAAAGTGTCATTTCTCCAGTGTTGTCACATGAAAAGATAGAATAAAAATATTCACAAAAATGTG
This sequence comes from Glandirana rugosa, assembly GCA_018402905.1. Classification (NCBI taxonomy): domain Eukaryota; kingdom Metazoa; phylum Chordata; class Amphibia; order Anura; family Ranidae; genus Glandirana; species Glandirana rugosa. The sequence continues at coordinate 384,278 of BLSH010308114.1, forward strand.
AGGGCGTACTCAGTTTTGTAAGATACTGTACATTGGGCCAGATTGGCCAAATGTATTTATATATATTTTATACCTCATCTGCCTTAGGGTATTCTGTAAATTTCTGAAGTAGTCCAGTGATGGCCACGATCTTGGCCATGCCAAGTGACTGCCCTTCTGCATAGTAACCACAGGAGGTTGCTCACTCTGCATGGTTGCCATTTAGAAAATGTCTGACAATTTTCAAAATGAATACAAAGTGTTCTCTCTTTGGAAAACATGGAATTTATGACTTCACCACCCCTCATCTCCAGCTTGCCCAATCTGAGAATGCTTTACACTCATTGAGAAAAATGCAAAGCATTCTTTATATCAGCGTTTTTCAACCAGGTTTCTTCAGGGGTGCCTTGGCAAAATGCCTAAAAATTGCCCAAAAATGGTATACAAGCCGGTATGTAGATGAAGCCTTTTAGTTGCACAAAGTCACAGGTTTTTATTGTGCACCATTACGACTTTCTAGCTGCCAGTGTCCTAATGACCAATGGCATCATCAGTTGATATGGAGGATGTCAATCGCCTGCACAGCATCCTTGTTTGACCCTCCTCTGCCCCTCTCCATCACATTAGGTGAGTGGTGGAGGAAAACTGAGGGAGAAGAGAAACATTGGAATACTAGTCAGTACCAGTTTGCAAAAGTGTATTTGCTTTGGAAGAATAAATCACCTCTAGCGCTGGGTGTCCTACTTGTATTGATGTTGGTGCATTATGTAAAACTATTAGAATAGATTCACATTTTAGAATGGGGTGCCTCAAGATCGTCCATAAGGGTCAAGGGTGCCTTGACTGAAAAAATGTTGAGAAAGACTGCTCTATATGGTGGTTGTGCCAAGTGAGCAACCCTCTGTAGTTACTATGCAGAAGAGCAGTTGCTTGGCACGGCACCCGGAAGATCATAGTTGTCATTGTAGCAACTTGGGCTACTACAGGGATTTATAGCTTTTTATTATTATTATTATTTATAGTGGCTGATCAGGTTTTACATATGAATACTTAGACTGGGCCAAGCTGGAAAAATATACAGTTTGATCGCTGAAATTCAGCTTTAAACTCTAGCTTCTGTTTTGTAGAGCTGAGGACAAATTTTGGGTTTTTTGATTGCATTAGGCATACAGAGTTCATTTAAGTCTGGGCAATAAATCTACACTGCTGGGATAGCTAAGAAAATGTTTCCTACCGCACAGAGGGAGATCTGTGACTGGTAATGATCCTGAGGTCTGACTTCACTGTAGAGATACCCCGTAAGGGCTGCTGGTGAATGTGGTCATCACCCACCCTGCATAGCCAGGCACATGAATTTCTATTCACTCAGAGACAAGAATCAGTCCTTGCAGCTTTGTTTTGTTTTTTTATTTGGGGAACTGAACTTGGATAGGGAAGGGTTGATATGGGGTGCCCATTTGATCATTGAAACTCGATAGAGATGTGAACTATATATATATTCCAGTATATACATTCTCTCCTCTTCTACCTTCAGCACACACTTGCTTGCAGACTATCACTCCCAGGACCAGCTAGCACAGGTTACAGACTCAGCACAATTTCAGCTGAGTCTGGACAAATGCCCTTTGTAGGCAGGGACTGCAGGCCCCTATGGCAAAAACTGAAGTCTTTAGTGCTAGCTGTCCTATCTCTATCTGAGGCTACTGCTCACAGTACCACTTCCTCATGCACTGTAGGCCCTCCTGGCTGCAGCTACCCTTTCCACTGCCCGTGCCACCACAGTCCTCCTGGCTGGCTCTGCACCCATCCCAGTCCTCTCAGGTGTGCCTCTCAATCCTTCTGACTGTGTGTCACTCACCAGCCTTCTTGGCTGTTCCTGTTCCTCCTAGAGACTTACCTGGCAGTGTTCTCTCACTGTCCTCCTTGCTCCCAGTGCCTCCTGGCCAGAACACCCTTGTGGTTTTGAGAAAGGTCCTGTCCACGCCCAAGCCCAGGCCCAAGGTCACCCCCCCAGACTGGGGAGCTCCCCCAAAGGCCATGACAGCCTAACACTCCATCCCCAGCTTCCACCTGAACTTCACTCTACCCCAGCTGGGCTGACCCAGAGTATTTGAGGGGTCCTGCCCCCTGCCAAGCTTTCTATTGGGGATTGGTTAGGACCCTCAAAATACTCCAGGCAGCTCCACCTTACCTCCCCTCCCATTCTTCTGGAAGGTTACAATACATTCTAGAAGTAGGGGGAGGTCTCAGTGATGCTGCCTGAGAGTCATCCAGCTCTCCCAGGATCTCTGCCCAACCCAGGAAAAACAGACAGGCTTGGCTGCCAGCCAAGCCTGCACAAATTTACATACTCTAAATAAAAAAAAAACTATCTACACTCCTAGCATACTAGAGGGTGCTACACAGGCTTCACAATTTCTTTTCTTAACAGCCCTCCAAATGGGGCCCCTCCTATCCCAGGCCCTATAAAAGAGCTATGTGGGCTACTAAAGCCATTGTTACACAGCTGGTCGTGGGTAATTGGTGCTGCTATGGCCCCGGAGCTGAGGGTTAATAATATTGTTATATGGCTACTGTGGGTCTTTAGTCCAAAGTTTCCCGTTAAGAAAATAGTCAACCACCTGCGTAATGAGCCTCTTAAGAGACTGACTGACGGCTCATGGAAGCTCTTGTGTTCTCATTAATGACACTAGTGAGCGATGAAACGTCCGTAGACAGTTAATAAAAGATGTGTCAGTCAGCTATGGAAAATCCTTTTAATACCTACTTCAGGTTTTCACTTCCTCTCATTGGTTAAATGTCTATAAGCTGTGTCATCCAGCAATCTCCTGCCTAAGGGTAACCTAAGGGAAGATAAAACTGATTGCTCAGTGCGCTCATTTACATGCCCAGAACCATCAATGTGAACGCCTTCAGTATAGCACAGTGTGTGATTTCCAGGTGTCTGTGAGCTGCAGGGCATACCAATGAGCCTCTCCTATGATGTATGTCTACACAGTGTTCCTTTTTTTTTTTACTTCATTCTAGCATAGTCCAGTGACCACCTTAAAGTGGACCTTTCCTGTGAGAAAAATCCTGTAAAGCAATTACGTCAGTGTCTGATGCATAGGCGTGCACAGGGGGTATGCTGGGTGTGCCAGGGCACACCCTAATCACCCTGTGCGCCAGGGCCAATGATAAGGCCGTGCAGCCTGCCCTCCTGTACCGGGCCCATGTCCTATTAGTTCAAAATGGTGAACCAGGCACCTGCCCATCAGGAGGGCCGGCTGCACTGCGTTACTGCAGATATCGTTCCTCTTGTTCCTCCCACTGTAGTGCTGCCGGCTTCTCCTCCTCTCCCTCCCTCTGGCTGCACTGTAGGGGGATCGGTTCTAGCATCTGCACCTCCATCCCGTCCTCAGTCCCTTTTTTCAGTCTTAAATGTAAGACATCAGGGGTCTGATTATAACCCTGATTTTTCACCAACCCCCCCAAAAGAGCAGCTATAAAATGTAAAACATTTTTAAATAAAATTCTAAAAAAAATAAATTTTTTTTAAAAATAAAAATGTAGATAAATAATAATAATAATTAAAAAAGGTCTCGTTGACATGTGCTTAGCACTCACTACTTCCTCTGTGTCACGTAGCTGGTGGTGGAGTCTGCAGATGCTGAGGACAGCCTCTCATACAATCCTGACTCAGGAACCCCTGATATAGTGGACAGGAAGCTCAAGAGCGCAGAATGGCACGAGTGCTTGAGAGGAACACAGGTCACAGGCAGGGCTGAAGAAGCAGCTTGATGGAGCAGTGGAATAACTCTGGGAAACCGCTGATGGAAGCCCCGTCTGGCTTGGAAGAGCAGGTGATGCTGGATGAGAAGTCCAGGGGCAGACTGGGTCAGATAGCAGACAGGCAGATCAGGAACAGAGAAGCAGGCAGAAGAATGGTCGGATACAGTCCGGGTCAGCAACGGGCTAGCAGCGAGGTACCAAGGAGCAGGCAGGAGAATTGTCAGGAATGGCCAGGGGGTCAAGGCAGGCGGATAAGCAGCAATGTCAGGATCAAGCCAGTGGATCAAAGGAACAAGTTCAGCAGGAAAATGGATAGGCAGGAATCACAGGAACGTTGTAGACCAAACGGCATTGATCCCATGTCACTGTTTGGTTTAAATAGTCCCTTTGGTGCCAAGAACGGTTACTAATGGGAATGCGCGCCTCCCGGTCCCCCGTGCGCATGAACGTTCGTACCGGCCGTTCGTTCATGCATGCGCCTGCGCACTGTATCCCTTCTTACGGATACACGGCCTCTTCGTCTCTCCTGACACTCTGTTGCTCTGTGTTTTGAGCTTTGGGGTGCACACCCTAATGCAATAGACTGCGCAAACCTATGGTCTAATGTAAGGCCCCAACATCTGAGAAACTTGGGGGTTGCCTTCTCCCTTCCTCCTCTGGAAGCCCCTATAGAATAAAGTGATCAGTGACATTGTCCAATTACCATGCACCAACCCACCAACCCTGTCGCATGCTCACCTATACATGGGAGTTCACTTTGCTTTTATCTGCTGAGCAGAGTGGTGGGGGAGAGAAGTAAAGTTAGTTTGTGCTGCAGGAGGAAGTTAAAGCATAACTCACAATTGTTGAGAAAAAAATATTCCCCTTGGGTGATCTATGTACATTGCCGGGATTATAACAAACTCTTTTGCAGATTCCTACCTTTTGTTATTCTGAAGACATCCCTGTGTGTTTGTCTGTGCCTCTATACTGAGTGGGTCTAATGGGAGTGGTTTCATAATTATCTGTCATGTGTGCAGCTGCTGGGCACTGATGAGAAAATCTGCTGGGCCTGCATTCCTTTAGACGTGTTCCTATTGGAAGAATCTCTCCAAAAATGACATTTTTGTTGCAGGGGATGCCTGAAATTTGACTTGTATCTTAGCCAGACTTCTGGGAAAATTGGTGCGCCAATCGCACAAGCAGGAAATGAGGTTTCTGGGGAGTGGTCAGTACACATTCTGTGTACAGAACAACTCCAGGTAGCCATATTACACTGCATTCTCAGAAAATTTCAGAGCTGCAGATTGAAAAGGAAAGGTAATTTTTATAGACATTCAATTACAAAATGATTACTGTCGCAATTATATGCGCTATATTATTTTTTTCTTTATTTGCTATTTTTATTTTAACAAAAGACGATTTATCCTTTACAGCGTTAGTAAACCATAGTTAAAAAAAAAATCCCCTGCAAGCCAGTGTCATAATGTGCTAGTATTCATCGCATACTAGCAGATTATGAGAGACTTACCTTAACCAC
>BLSH010308114.1:412133-428628 GCA_018402905.1 Glandirana rugosa
ACTGCAGCCGTCCCTGACCGGCAGCTAGGCCCTCCTGCAGTATACTACAGGAGGCGAGGAGCGGCGATGACGCCCGGGGGCCCCCGGGCGTGTCGCTGCTAGCGCCTAGCGAGCAGACGGCCCCCCAACACAGGGGGGTATAGCCCCATTTCTCGGTTATTTTAACAGAGAAATGGGACACTGGCCGACACAGGTTAGTGTCGGCCAGTGTTTGCTCGGAGTGCACGTGCGGCGAGCACGCGCGGGGACCCCCGCGCGCCGCGCCGCTAGCCTCGACTCCGAACAGGGAGCCTGTTTCGGGTCGAGGTTAGGTACATGCTGTGATTGACACAGCCGGTCACGTGGTAAAGAGCCAAATCTATTGGCTCTTTACATGGATTGGAGCTGGGCTTTGTCCGAGGGACAAGCCTCAGCTCCGATCGCCGCGCCGCGCGCCCCCAGGGGCGCGCACGAGCGGCGTGCACGTGAGGCTCGTTTGTGACCGGCTGTGATTGGACACAGCCGGTCACAGGGTAAAGAGACAATTTTATTGGCTCTTTACCCCGATATGGGGGGACACAACCCCCCGGCAGACGAGCGATCCGCGATCGTCGCTGTGCGGGCCCCCGGGGGCCCGCAGTAGCGGCGAGGAGCGGAGGACATCATATGACGTCCTCCCGGATCGACGGCCAGTCCCTGCCGACGTCATTTTACTATATGTCGGTAGGGAACTGGTTAAAAAAGGGGCTCGTACTTCCTGTGACAGTGGAGCCAAGGTTGGTATGCGCCTCGTACCACATGCAGAAGATGACACCTGTGGATCACATTGAGGCATACCTCACGACCTTTGAAAGTGTCGCTCTTCGCAAAGGATGGCCAAAAGAACAGTGGGCGGGACTGCTAGCACCATTCTTGACCAGAGAACCCCAAAAAACCTACTTTGATCTGGAAACAGATACTGCCCAGGACTATGAGACTCTAAAGGCAGAGATACTCGCACACCCGGGGGTCACCATGGCAGCTGCTTTGAGGAAATGGGTCAGCCATGGGGACCCCAAAACTGTAAGCCAACTGGTGGACCTCGTTGAGAGATACACGGCTGCTGAGGACTTGTTGCGCCCATCTGCGCTCCCCGCTCTAATGTCTCTAGAGGTGAAAGATCGCCCGGCGGACCAGGTAAGACTGTTCCAGGGTTCGGGGCGAGGGGAAATTTGATAAAACTGATACGGTTGAAGAGGCTGGGGGCTCTAGACCTCGAGACTGGCCTAAGAAGGCAGGAAGGTCTTGGGGACCCGTGAGAGGACTGAGTATAGAACACATATTGTGCTACTGATGCCATGCATTGGGACATATTGCTGCCAATTGTCCCCTGAATGATGAACCCATGGAATGTGATAACACTGATATGATCAAGTCGCACGGAGAAGCATATGTGTGTGATTGCTATTGACAGGCAAACCGTCCCTGCATTGCTTGACTCTGGTAGTGTGATAATGTTGGTCAAAAGCAGCTGTGTAAATCCGGCCAGGTTACACCCTAGCACTGGCCGGGTTATTTGCATCCATGGGGACACTCGTGACTACCAGACGGCGCTAGTCAAGATTGATACCCCTTGCAGCAAAGTGACCCCATTCAGTGGGTGTATTGCCTTCCCTGTTTCATGAAGCCCTAGGGAGGAGGGGTTTTCCCCATTTTTGGAGGTTGTTGGAAGGCACAGAGAGCCCGAAGGGAAGAGCTCCCCCTGCAGAGGAGGCACGGGAGTTCTCACCAGACCCTTTTTGCCAAAAGGAAGGAGAGATTGGTGGCAGGCCCGAGGAAGAAGGAGACCCTCTTCCTTTTCCTGTAATGGCTGGGGTGCCAGAGGAGCCGGAAGCTGGCTCCCAGCAGATGACTAATGTCCCAGACCATATCTCTGTCCCTGACCGTGAGAGTTAACCAAATATAGTCCCTGACTTAGAGGTCCGGAGAGAGGATTTCTGTACAGAACAACTATGGGATATCACTCTCCTCAGAGCCAGAGAAAATGTGAAGGTGATGGCTAGGGAACCGGTGGACCCTAATTGGGGGGGGTGTCTTTTCCCTACATGGCGCTTAAAAATGATTTGTTGTATCAGGTGGTGAATCACAGAGAGGACGAACTGGAACAGTTATTGGTTCCCAAACCCATGGTCATGTAATGGGGGACATCTGGGTATGGAGAAAACCAGGGAGAGGATACCCCAGAGATTATTTTGGCCTGTTTGTATGCAGACATCAAAGAATACTGTAAGTCATGCCCTGAGTGTCAAATGACAGCCCCGTCACCCCATTTTCGCAGTCCCCTTGTCCCACTTCCCATAATTGAAGTGCCATTCAAGCAAATTGGCATGGATCTCATGGGACCAATAGTAAAATCTGCCTGGGGACACCAGCACATCCTGGTGATCCTGGACTATGCAACCCGCTATCCTGAGACCATACCCTTGCGGAATACCTCCGCTAAGACTATTGCCAAGGAACTGGTCCAGGTGTTTAGTCGGGTGGGGATCCCTAAAGAAATCTTGACGGATCAGGGTACCCCGTTCATGTCTAGAGTGAAGGGAATTGTACAAAATCTCCCATCTCCATACCTCTGTTTACCACCCCCAAACTGATGAACGGTCTGGTGAAAAGGTTTAACAAGACCCTCAAGAGTATGCTAAAAAAAGTGGTGGATAAGGATGGGCGAAATTGGGATTTTTTGCTGGCGTACCGCATGTTTGCCATACGAGAGGTTCCGCAGGCATCTACGGGGTATTCCCCCTTTGAGCTCTTGTATGATAGACATCCCAGGGGGCTGCTAGATGTCGCAAAGGAGATGTGGGAGGGAGAGGCCACCCTATATAGAAGCATCATAGAGCATGTCTCCTTGATGCAGGGTTGAATCACAGCTGTCCTGCCCCTTGTACGAAAGCATATGGAGCAAGCCAAGAGGACCCAGAGAAGGGTTTACAATCAGGATGCCAAAACCCGAACTTTAAACCTTGGGGACAGAATACTGGTACTAGTCCCCACGGTTCAAAGTAAATTCCTGGAAAAGTGGCAGGGTCCCTTTGAGATTAGGGAAAGAGTAGGGGAAGTAAACTACAAAGTTCACCAGCCTGGGAAAAGAAAACTGGAGCAGATCTACCATGTTAATTTCCTAAAGCCATTGAAGGACAGGGAGACTTTATTGGCAATGCCCCACGCCCCTAAAGGACAGGTTACCCCTAAACCCGGATGTCCCCATAACTGAGTCCTTGTCATTGACGCAATAAAACGACAGTAAGGAATTTATCAGTAAAAACAGAGACTTTTTTTCTTCCCTACCCGGACTGACCACTGTGCTACAACATGACATAATCAGGGAACCCGGGGTCCGTGTAAATGTAAAACCCCACCAAATACCTGAGGCTAGACAAGAGGCGGTGGTGAGAGAAATAAAAACCATGTTGGAGTTAGACGTGATAGATGAGCCTGGTAGAGCCCTATAGTACTGGTCCCAAAGCCCAATGGCACTATCCGGTTCTGTGAAGATTTTAGGAACCTGAATGAAGTGTCTAAGTTTGACGTATACCCAATACTGCGGGTTGACAAACTTGTGGATAGGTTGGGAGGGGCCCGGTACATAACAACCCTAGACCTAACTAAGGGATACTGGCAGATCCCCCTAACAGAGTCAGCAAAGGAAAAAATTGCCTTCTCTACCCCCGAGGGGTCCTTTCAATACAAATGAATGCCGTTTGGTCTGTATGGGTCCCCTGCATCCTTTCAGAGGATGATGGACAAAACTTTGAGGCCGCATCAGCCCTATGCAGCAGCCTATCTGGATGATGTCATCATCCATAGCCCAGATTGGGAATCACATCTGCCCCGGGTGCAGGCAGTAGTAGATTTACTGAGGGTAGCAGAAAAACAACACACATTACACATTGTTGAGCACACATTTATCCCCTTGATCATTCTAGATGTTAACCCCTTTCTAGCTATTAGTACAGTGACAGTGTATATTATTATCATTGATCACTGTATTAGTGTCGCTAGTGAAGTCAGTTACTGTCAGATTGCCCACTTAGAACTGACTTCACAGTGATCACCGACTAAATGATATTGCTTTTTGTGAAAATACAAGCAACAGCAGACAATGGAGAGTAAAGATGTATGTATATATTATCTATGAGGTTTCAGTTTAGATCCTTGCAGCTAAAGAGGATAATGGTACAAGAGACAATAGTGTCTATATACAGTGTCAATAGGACTGGGCCATCGCTCGCTCACAACACTGGAAGATGATGATGGTGATGATGATGATGATGGTCATGATGATGATGATGGTGATGATGATCTCTCTGGAATTTGGCTCATGGGATGGTGTCTGGCCTCCACCGCACCGCGCTAGGGCTCACACAAATCTGCTGACACAGCTGAACATATAGAACAGGAGTGGCCTTTAAGCTGGAGCTGAACAGCAAAGGGCGCCTTCTCACTGTATCCTTACTGTGGACGAGTACTAGGTGTAGCAAGATGGTGGCGATGGAACGTCACTTCCATTACAGGTTATGACGGGTCGCCTAATCTGACGGAAAACAGGTAAGATAGCCAGCTCCTTGTAATATAAACAAAACAAAAAATATGTTGAAAATACAAAGCCTTGACACAGTTTTACTTTGAAGTGGATCTAGGGCCAAATGTATTTGTCAACTGAATATATAGGCCCTTAACTAGTCAGGCTACATAAATTGTAATAGAAGTGTACTTTTTTATATTTTTAACGAATGAGTGTGCTGCTACTAGATTTAAAGTAATTTTAAAACTTAATTTTTTTCCCCATTTCTATTGCTAAGGTGAAGACTAACTATGGATGCTTGTGCCCAATCTGCATTTAGCTATTATGCAAAATGTTGCCACTGCCTGCGCCAACATGCACAGGCAGCGTGGGTGAAAACAAATAGTAGACATGCCTTCTACTCTTCTTTAAGCAGCTTCTAATGCTTTGCTTGATGAGCCCTTGCCAATCACTTTCCTTGGTGGAGGAAGGAGCTGGGGATATGGCTTGGGTGTACACTGTGCTGTGTCTGTAGGTAGAGGCAGCATTCCCACATTGGGTCATTTTTTTTTTTTACTATATGGGCACACATGCACTGTAGTACATAGAATGATAGGCAGTGGCGGCTGGTGCTCAAAATTTTTTGGGGGGCACAAAAAAACTGCAAAATTCTGAGAAAAAATCTTACCTGTAAAATCCATTTCTTTGAGTACATCACAGGACACAGAGCAAGCTATGAACTCCACAAGGAAGACAGAGAGAAGGGGGACCTCTGTGTCCCATGATGTACTCAAAGAAATGAATTTTACTGGTAAGCTGTTAAAAAAATCCAATTTTCTTTTTCGTACATCATAGGATACAGAGCAGGCTATATAATCATTACCTCATGGGACGTCCCAGAGCAATATAACCTGAGGGGAGAGAGACACAATCCCAATTAAGCTGCAGTCCTTAATACGCTGCGGCCAAAAAACCATATAGCAGTATACAGAGTCACCAAATCACAGTATACAGAGCCCCAGATAGGGGCTCGCGGCACTGACAGACCCCCCCCCTGAAGTCAGGACAAAGCCCCGCACTTACTCCATCTAATAGCAGGCTGGCACTATGCAGAGCTCGGCTTGCGGAGAGCATGCGGGCAGTGTGCAGAGCTCGGCTTGCAGAGAGCATGCTGGCAGTGTATGGTCTGCTGCACGTGAGTCAGGACTGAAACCTGGCGGAGTGCTGCGCTTGTGCAAGTAATCACGCAGCCAGCACGTCCGCCACAGTCCCCCCCTCGCCCACCGCATCCAATGTCAGTCAGTCACTGGCTCAGGGCAGCCATTCAGACTATGTGTGTGCGCATGTTCAGTGCACACACATAGTCTTTTATGACTGACCAATCGGCTCACTACTTGCGGTCAGCAAGGAGCAATATACCGGCGCCTCCTGTAGGGATCGGGCTGACTTTTTTTTTCTTCTTGTCAGCGGCGGGGAGGCGGCGCCCAAGCGCCCCTTATTGACTGGCCGCTGCTGCAAGGTAATCTCCCTAATAGGTTCAAAAGGCTGCTTTTGCAGTACTGACAAAACCAAATTCAAATCCCATAGACAAGGAGGCAATCTAACTGCTGGTAACAGCCGAGTTATCCCTTGTAGAAAAGTCCTGATCAAGGAGTGAGAAGCCAAAGGCCTCTGAAAATATATGGACAAAGCAGAAACCTGTCCTTTGACAAAACCAAATTCAATCTCATGGCCAGGGAGGAAATCTAACAGGTGGTAACAGATGTGTTACCCCTTAAAGAAAGGTCCTGATCAAGAAGTAAGAAGCCAAAGGCCTCTGAAAATATATGGGCAGAGCAGACACCTGTCTATTGATTGTAGTCAAAGCCAGCTTCAAGTCTACTCCGCCTTGAAGAAAGGCTAGTATTCTACCAATCACATACTTGCGGGGATGACATTTTTTGGCCTCACACCACGCAATGTAAGCTTTCCAGACCCTGTGATAAATCTTCCTGGTGACTAGCTTTCTAGCGCTTACCATTGTAGATAACACAGGACCTGAAACCCCGCAATCTCTTAAAACCGTGGCTTTAATAGCCATGCCGTCAAGAGTAGATTGGGCCGGACTGGAAGCTGCCAAGACCCGTCTGCCATTAACCTCACTATCTCTGGGTACCAAGGCTTCCTTGGCTAATCTGGGCCACTAGAATGACCACCATCTCCTCCCAAATTTTGCGCAAGAGATACGGTAGAAGAGAGATTGGGGAAAGGCATAAATCAAGGAGGACTGGGCCCATGGAACCACCAGAGCATCCACTCCTATAGTCAGAGGATCCCTTGCTCAGGACACAAACTGCTGGACTTCAATCAGGATGCCAGTAGATCCACCTCTGGCATCCCCCAGGTCACATTGGTCACAATCTTCCAAGACACAGGAAGAAAAGATCTGCCCTGAGACAGATTCTGGCTTACTAGCCACCAGACTCCATCGAGCCCTGAGAGTTAAGGACATGCAGGAATCCAAAGTCCGCAACTGCCCGTTCCACTCTACCAGGATGTTCTGCTGAAGCGCCCTGGAGTGAAACTGTGCATAGAGAACTGCCTCGAAAGAGGCTACCATCTTCCCTAGCAGCCTCATACAGAGGCAAACTGAAGAGTGTCTCATCGCCCTCATCTGGTTTACCAGAGCCTTAAGGCCGCTGATCTTCCTTAGCGGTAAGAGTACCCTTGCCTGGACTGTATCTAGCTGTAGACCTAGATATTCCAGAGACTGAACTGTGTCTAATAAGTATTTCCCTACTTTCATGACCCAACCCCTGCTTTCCAGGAACTGGATTGTTAGGGTCACATTCTGCTAAAGTCTGTGCTGAGACTGATCTCTGAGCAAGAGGTTGTCCAGGTATCCCATTATTAGAACCCCTCGTGACCTTAGAAGGCCCAGCACTGGAGCCAGAATCTTTATGAAGACTCGGGGTGTTGCGATCCTGAATGATCCTGAGCCAGAAACTGGTAGTGTCGTTCTTCTATCGCAAAACGTAAAAAACCTCTGATGAGGTAGAAAAATTGGCACATGAAAATATGCATCCTTGACGTCTATTGATGCCAAAAGCTCTCCTTCCTGGAGCGAGGCAATCACTGAGCGAATTGACTCCAATGCGGAACAGCCGTACAGCAAGATATTGGTTTGGGGCCTTGATCTAGAATTGGCCTTACCTCCCCGTTTGGCTTCGGGACCGTGAATAGGTTCAAGTAGAAACCTGTGGCCCTCTCGGTTGTTGGCAGCTCTGCAATAACGCCTTGCAGGACCAAGTGGTCTAGCGCTTCTAACAAACGTCTCCTCTTTACCGGATCTGTAGTTGTACTATAGATCTTAGGAATCTTAGAGGGGGATAAGCTTGAAATCCAGCTTGTATCACTGTGGTGACAACCCACTTGTCCTGGACCAGTGCTTCCCATACACTTGAGAAGTGTAACAACCTTCTTCCCACCTGCACGAGTGGGGGCGCCCCTTCACAAGGAGGGCTTGGTGGCAGGCTTGACCTGCTGGGTCCAAGGCTTTTTCTGACCTTGACCCTGCTGGTTACCTCTGGATCCAGACTCTTGCCTAGGGCTGGTAAAATCCGAGTAACCAGAAGTTGAACCCCTGAAGGAGGGACGCTTGGCCATCTTTTCTACCGGCATAAGTGAACTCTTACCTCCAGACATGGTTTTAATATACTTGTCAAGGTCTTCCCCAATAGGCGTTCGCCATAAAAGGGGAAGCTGTTAGCAATTTCTTACAGGGAAGTTCAACTGCCCAGGTTTTTAGCCACACAATCCCGCGCATATGCACGGATAATAGAGCCAACCGGGATATTTGCTGTATTGAGTCTTTAAGAGCATCCACAGCAAAACATAGAGTCTGCGGTACATCCATGAACTCCCCATCTGGCTCTTCCTCTCCACTGGGTCTTTTAGCCTGATCCTTTAAGGCCTGGCATACCCCAATTGCTGCTACATCAGGTTGGATGGCAAAGCCAGCCAAGGAAAAAGAGACCTTGAATAAGGACTCCTGCTTTCTATCTGCAGGGTCCTTGAACACCTGAGCATTATCGACAGGTCAGATCAGGGATTTACTTATGGATGTGACTGCTGCATCAACAGTCGGTACTCCCCACTTTCTCAAAAAGCTTTCCTTCATAGGATACATCACAGAAAACATTTTAGGAGGAATAAACAATCTGTCTGGGTGCTCCCAGTCAGAATATATCACCTTCTCAAGGAGTGGGTATAAAGAGAAACCCTGCGCACCTTGTGGTGGTTTTAATGACCCAAGGGAGGAATATACATTCACAGGACTCTCTGCTGGAGGTAACCCGAATGCTGCACGTACCTTCTGTATACGTGCCTGGATCAGCAGCCTCTATAATTGTCCTTGGGGATTCCTCTGGCTCAGGATTCTCTGAAGCAGAAGTATCTGCAATAAGATCGACCAGATCCCCTGTAACTACCCTCTCTTCCTCATCAACCCATTCTCGCTCTAGAATCGGAAGGTTAGGGGTAGCAGACCTGTCACGCATCTTGGTACACTGTGTGGTAGAAGCAATCATACCAGCAATCCTGGTTTCTAAGCCTAGCAAGGCTGCCGACAGGTCATCTTTAGTAACATACTCTGAGGAAACAGATGAGGGGTCAGCTACCATACCAGAGAGTCGCAGTGGCTCAATTGTCCGGTCGCTTCTGGTGTCACAGGCGAAGCAATGGCAGCAGGGGCCTGCTAGCATCCACAGGGGCTGTGGTTACCACCTGTGCTTCTAGTTTTACCACAAGAAGTGGTGCTCCCCCCCCAGTGGGCTTTTTGGAAGCCATGGCTTGCTAGTGCATGCACTGCTTAGCCCACCTTCCCCAAGTTCAGCTCCCTGCCTAGCCTAACTCAGCTGCCCACCACCAGACTCACGTGACCCCAGGAAGATTTTTGCCTGTTCTGGGTCCCAGCACTGTCCGCTGGCCACCTCACGCTGCAGAAGCTCCATAGCTGCCTCTGGCAACATACTGGTATCCCTGTGGGGATCCCATGTGCACGCTGATTGCCTTGCATGATCCTGCGATCGCGAGCGCGCTCTCGCGGCTGCCCTATTCACTTTTAGCCCTCATACACACAGGCATTTTTTAACGCCACGTTTTTGGGCGGTTTTTGCAGCTCTCCATATTATTCAATGGCCCTCTAAAAACGCTGACGTTTTTGAGCATTAGAGGGCGTCGGCGTTAGTGAGCTGTAGCTAGAACGTGGGACCAGTGCGTTCCGAAGCTGCAGCGTTATGCCATTTTTGACGCCGAGCCGGTAAAATGCTCAATAACGTTGCTTAACGTTGTATACACAGCATTATGCCTCGTCAGGTGTTCTATTCAAAATCAATGGTTCCCTATGGGAGCCCATTGATTTGAATAGAAGCCGCACCAGGAGTCGGATCACGATGATCCGACTTGCGGCACGACTTGTGTGCTAGGGGTCTTAAAGGGGACCCCCGCAAAAAAATTGCGTGGGGTTCCCCCCAAAGAGCTTACCAGGCTCTTCGATCTGGCATGGATTTTAAGAGGAACCCCCACGCCAAAAAAAGATGTAGGGTCCCCCTCAAAATCCATACCAGACCCTTATCTGGGAACGCAGCCTGGCAGGCCAGGAAAGGGGGTGGGGATGAGCGAGCGCCCCCCCGTACCGTACCAGGCCGCATGCCCTCAACATGGGGAGTATGGGTGCTTTGGGGCAGGGGGGGCACTGTGCCCCCCCACCCCAAAGCACCTTGTCCCCATGTTGATGGGGACAAGAGCCTCTTCCTGACAACCCCAGCCGTTGGTTGTTGGGGTCTGCAGGCTAAGGCTTATCGGAATCTGGAAGCCCCCTTTAATAAAGGGGCCCCCAGATGCCGGCCCCCCCACCCTATGTAAATGAGTAAGGGGTACATCGTACCCCTACCCATTTACCTGGAAAAAAAGTGTACCAAAAAAACACACTACATAGCTTTTTAAAATATTTAGATCAGCTCCGGTGTCTTCTCCATCGTTTTCTTTCTTCGGCTCTTTGCGGGGTCTTCTGTCTTCTGAGGGGTCTTCTGCGGGGTCTACTGCTCTTTTGCCGCTGTCTCCTCGGCTAGCTTCTCCCGCTTCTTCTTCTCCTTCTCCTTCTAGAGATGTTGACTCGTCGCTCTCTTCCACTCGAATGCCGGGTCCGTGCTGCGCGGTTGCCTTATGTTGGCATGGGGCGGGGCCACATGATGATGTCATCATGAGCCCCACGCTCATGATGTCACATCCTGGGGCGGGCCATCACATCACAGCCCCGCCCCAGGATGTGACATACACTTTTTTTTCCAGGTAAATGGGTAGGGGTACGATGTACCCCATACTCATTTACATAGCGTGGGGGGGCCGGCATCTGGGGACCCTTTATTAAAGGGGGCTTCCAGATTCCGATAAGCCTCCGCCCGCAGATCCCGACAACCCCCTGGAAGAGGCTCTTGTCCCCATCAACATGGGGACAAGGTGCTTTGGGGTGGGGGGCGCAGTGCCCCCCCTGCCCCAAAGCACCCATACTCCCCATGGTATGGTACGGTCCAGGAGGGGGGGCACTCGCTCGTCCCCACCCCCTTTCCTGGCCTGCCAGGCTGCGTGCTCGGATAAGGGTCTGGTATGGATCTTGAGGGGGACCCTGCGACGTTTTTTCGGCATGGGGGTTCCTCTTAAAATCCATGCCAGATCGAAGAGCCTGGTATGCTCCTTGGGGGGAACCCCACGCAAATTCCCCATAGGGAACCATTGATTTTGAATAGAGGCAGAAAACGCTGCTGAAAGCTAGCGTGAAAAAACGTGCATTGACGTCAATGCAAAACACCAATAAAAACTGCAATTTTTTTCCCTGACGGCAGGCCCGGCGTTTTGCTTATTTTTTTGCAGACGTCCATGTGTATGAGGTCTTAGTGTGAAAAGAAAAAAAGGTGTTGGCGCAGGTTCCCCCTGGTGACCAGCTCCAAGGAACTGCAGGAGAAGATCCTTTCTGGCTATGGCCCTCTGGTGGTGACAAAAAGGCAGTGCAGGCAACAGGCGGGAACATTTTAAACAAACATTTTCCATGTCAACAGGAAGACAGTTGGGTTCAGTACATATCCCCGTTGGGGATTACTTACCATTCCCACCTCAGGGCCTGTAGGACCTTCAAGGACCGGGTAGCCTATAGTATGAGAGTAGGGTTGCCACATCATCCCTTTAATCAATTGTGCAGGTTCTGTGGCCGATCAAGGTGGAAATTAAACTCACTTGGTGCCTTATCTGCATTAAATTAGCCTCAGAACCTGTGTAATTCATGTGTGTGCTGGATTAAAGGGATGATGTGGCAACCCTATATGAGAGTCCACTACCTTGGACCTGTACAGCACCCTGCAGGATTACTTTGGTTTTGGAATGCCAGGCTTTCCTGTACGCAGGGTCCATCGACATGTGTGGTTGCATTACGGGAAAAACCTCGCAAAATTCTTCTGTCTTCTTGGCGAGGTCTGGGTACCATTTATCTTAGCTTTAATAGCCGTTTGAAATGGATCCAGTGAAGGTTTTCTCTGATTCTAAAAAGACCTGTGTGGGAACCAGCATAGAAGCACCACAGAGCTGTCGAAGTAACCATCCACCTTCAAGACACTGGCGAAAAAACTGATGTGCTACCAGGATAGGAGGGGTTATATAGGGGGGAGGACTTCCTGTCTAATTTGAATTACCAGTATCCATTCACCTATAGGTGGCGTATAACCCATGAGGTAATGATTATATAGCCTGCTCTGTGTCCCGTGATGTATGAAAAAGAAAACATCAATTGCATCCTCACTGTGCCATCAATTGTACCCACTGTGCCCATCAAATGTAGTTCTGTGCCCATCAAATGCAGCCAGTGTGCCATCAAATGCAGCCAGCGTGCCATCCAATGCAGCCAGCGTGCCTATCAAATGCAGCCAGTGTGCCATCAAATGCAGCCAGTGTGCCCATCAAATGCAGCCAGTGTGCCATCAAATGCAGCCAGTGTGCCCATCAAATGCAGCCAGGGTGCCCATAAAATGCAGCCAGTGTGCCATCAAATGCAGCCAGCATCCCCCCCCCCGCCCGCTGATTGACCGGCACTTACCACCATCTTGATGGCAGGTCAGGAAGCTGGTCAGGCAGCGGCTCCTGTGTCCTCCATGTGCCTCTTCTTTCTTCCTGCTAGGCGTCCAATATGATCGCCTGAACATTCAGCCAATCGGGAAACGGGTAACATACCTGCGCTCTCTGATTGGCTGAGAGGCAATTCAGTGTTAGAAAAGCAAATATTCATATGCTTTTGAAACACACGTCAGTGGGCTCGCGGTGCCATGCTCTGCACCATGAGCCACTCTATTTTGAAGCCTGTTAGAGCCTATGGCTCTAATCAGGTGCTTCAAAGAACACTGATGTTTCTGTAATTCCTGCGGCCGGCGTCCTGAAGGGGCCAGGCGCATGAATAGGGGGTGGCGGCGACGGCCATGGATAGATTCATGCTATGCTTGAATCTATCTATTAGCATAGAGGGGGTGGCGAGGAGAGAGGGGGAGGTGCCCGTGTGCTCTTAATGGACGGGCCGTCCAAATGATAGGATATGTAGTCCGAAGATTTTCAACTTGTGACCTTATGAGCGCATGCTTCTGCACTCAAAAGATTTTTACTTCTATTCCTGTTCTGATGATAACTGAAAAAATGTTTGGATTTCTCATCATTTTCTAACTTGGTGACAATGGTCACAAATAGAGAAGATGCATCTCCACAGACCCGTAAAAAAATCTTATAAACAAATTGCTCCTTCTTCTTGAGCCGCATCATTTCAACAGTGGAGCTTGGGCAGCAGAAATAAAGGGAACCTGGACAGGAGGGGTGGCGGCATTTACTGGAATCACTCCCCTATAGTCACCCCCTACAGCAGCTGAAAGTGGCAGGAAGGAGAGGAGGAGAAGCCGGATTTCAGTTGCTTCAGGGGGAACTGCAGGGGATCGGTTCCAGTAAATGCTGCCCTGCCGCTCCTTCTGGCCAGGTTCCCCTTTCTTCTGCTGTCCTTGCCCCCTGTGTGCTACCCTGGACTCCCCACCTCCTGCAGAGCCGCCGGCCTCCCCTTCTCTCCCTCCCGCTGGCTTCTGTGGTGGATGATTTCAGGGTGGAGAATTAGGGAAAGGGGACAGTAAATAACATTCTAGGAGGAAATGAGCTGAGATCTAGATAAAGGAAGGCCAGTGGGTGTGGTGTACCTGGATTTTGCAAAAGCATTGGATACAGTTCCACATAAAAGTTTAAATTACAAACCAAGGTCTGTAGGATGGACCATAGGGTTTGTACATGGATAGAAAACTGGTTATAGGGTTCAAATGGTGGTGATAAATAGCGTAGGGTACCCCAAGGTTATGTCTTGGGATCAATTCTGTTTATTTCTTCATAAATTATGTACAGGCTGCAATAAATAATTCAATCTTGGTGTTTGCTGACGATACAAAGCTAAGTAGGGCAATACCTTCACAGCAAGATATAGTAACCTTACAAGAGGACCTCAATAAAATAATGCGGTGGGCAACTACATGGCAAATGAGGTTTAATGTTGAAAAATGTAAAGTAAGGCGCTTGAGGGCTAAAAATGTGAATGCTAGTTACTCCCCAGAGGGAGAACCACTGGGGAAATTCAGGATGGAAAAAGATCTGGGGGCCGTAGTAGATGACAGGCTCAGCATGGCATACAATGCCAAGCAGTTGCAGCAAGCAAAGCTAGCAAAATATTAGAATGCATAAAAAAGGGAATTTACTCCAGAGATAAATCCAGGGCCATCTTTAACGCGGGGAAAGTGCCCTGGGCCCAGTCACTCTTGGGGGGGCCAAAGCAGCTGCTGCCCCCTTAGCCCGCACTGGCCCATACTTGTCGCCTGTCCTGCCGTCCTCTTGTCCCCGGCTGCATTCCAGAAAGAGGCATGGTCAGGACAGCTTACAACAATTTCACTTGTTGCTACATGTATTAAGATTTGTGCTGTCCACTGTCTGCAAATCTCTGCCCCCTGCACCTCCCCCTACCTTGCTTATCAGCAGTTTTCCTGCACTCTCCTTTAGGACTAAGGACCATCCCCAAGGTGGAGCCTCCATGCTTCTGATACTTGGTTGGCCTATGGTTATATAGGTCACGGTTAATAAAGCATAGTTATTTCCTTTCCTTTTTTTGTACAATGCTATTCTTTTGAATAAAGATATATTAAAATGGCTTTAGTACGTTCTTCCCCACGTTCAGCAGCTGCGCTGCACTGCCTTTCCTTGGAATTGTTTTTACTGTTCATCTCCGCTTTCTCGTCCTAATCCCTACAACAGGGATAAACAATTAGCGGACCTCCAGCTGTTGCAAAACTACAAGTCCCATCATGACTCTGCCTCTGGGTATCAAGCTTGTGGCTGTCAGAGTCTTGCTATGCCTCATGGGATTTGTAGTTCTGCAACAGCTGGAGGTCCGCTAATTGCATATCCCTGCCCTACAAGGTTCTCTCTGAATGTTTATGGCTATCGTTCTACAAAAGTCGTCCCTCAAAGGACCTCTCATTCCAGCATTTTCAAGGCACTGCAAACTCGCAAGCTTCTGTTCACTCTCCCATCTACACGATAACAGCTCACCAAACAATTCAAGGGCAAATTTACTCCTAGGCCCCTTTGGTCTTCATGTTCCATGGTTCAGATGCTGTGGGATCTGGATGATTTGTGTTTACATCAACCTTCTATACAACTCCAATGGCCCTCAAGATCTTATCCATTAATGCCTGTGGGTTAAACCACCCTCCCATTGGAAAGAAGCAACAAACTATAAAGCCAACGTGACCATTGTTCAAGAGACCCATTTAAAATTGTCTGCTGCCCTGAAATACCAACACAAGGACTTCCCTCACACCTTCTCGGCCAAATACTCCACCAAAAAGAGAGGGGTTCTACTCAGTGGCGGCTGGTGAAGTTTTAAGATGGTGGGGCGCCAGACCCTGCCCTTCCTTTTTGCCCCATCCCACTTCTTAGAAGCCACACCCCTTATAGGCTCCACCCACTCTGTACACAATGTACAGTATAACTCAGCTGTCAGTCTTAATTCTCAATAAAATATTGCTGGCTCATTCATCCATTAAATCCCAAAGGTAAAGAATTACATGAGCTGTGAGGTCTGCACAGGAACCCAGCACAGACTGGTATTATGTGGGGTTTCATATCCCATCAAGCTCCATCCTAATTCCTTATTTTATAATAGGAACACTGGAAATCCTCCACTAACCCCTGACACAAGGTGAGCCATAGAAATGTCCCTGGTTTTTGGAACGGAGCAGCTTCACCAACATAAATCTGCATTATCTGTCCAAAAAAGTTCAAAATGTAATTATAAAATTAGGCGATTTAAGATGGCATTCATTGGAAAGCAGTTATTGTAGAGGAATTGTCATGACTAGACATTCCTCTTGTTCTGTTGTTTGATGCTGAGATACAGAGGCTGAGCACAGGCAGCTTCAATCAACACAGAAACTCCACTGCTGGGGACTTCTTGGTCCCTGCATTGGAAGTCATTTATTTTATTTTATTTTAGGTACTTATATAGCGCTGTCAATTTATGCAGCGCTTTACATATACATTGTACATTCACATCAGTCTCTACCCTCAAGGAGCTTACAATCTAAGGTTCCTAACTCACATTCATACATATACTTGGGACAATTTAGACAGGATCTAAACGTATTTAACTGTCGCGATATATTCATGGATTTTATTTTATTTTATTTACTGAAGGTTACGTCCCTGGTTCTTCAGGGGTCGTCACCTCAAAGACACAACTAACTTCGACGGACACGAGTCGGAGACATAGAGTCGTAGTTTGTTGTCTTGTTCTCCTTACAGATCAGTACTGTTAAGGAGATGTTATTGACGAAAGGTTACTTACGGTAGAATTTAGCGGATTAAAATATTAATGTA
>BLSH010308114.1:484504-494649 GCA_018402905.1 Glandirana rugosa
TACATTTGTCGTCGTTAGCCATTGTCTACACCCTTTTTCACACTATTGTCCAGACACATAGAGGGGGGTTGGCCAAAACAGTGTTTATCTCAACTCGCTTGGAGACCTTCAAGCCCAAGACGACCAGGCAGGCTTGAAGCCCTGTTTCAGGCCCAGGCCCAGACCTACCTTGGGCTTGCTAGCGTGCCTGTTGCTTGGGGTAACTTTAGTTACCACTGGGCTTGAAAATACGTGTTTTTACCGACATTGTTTCAGGACCTTTCGGGATCTCCCGACGTTTTCCTTCATTTTACCGCCCTCTAGGGCTTTCCAGGACTTTGTTACAGCCATTTTTGTGCATAAAAGTTCGGGTCACCATTGATTTCAATGGGGTTCGTTGTCCGTGCGATCGTTCGGGTTCCATCCAGACCCGGACCCGGACTTTGTCCCGAAGTTCGGACGGACCAGCAGAACCCGAACTTCCAGAGGTTCGCTCAACTCTATTTGTGACAAAACCGGTTGGGGGGAGATACACAGACCTGTTATCACACTTTTTCCCACATCTGTTACCGATTGCTGCTGTTTACATATTTGCCTGTACTTTTTTGGAAACATATAAGTGCAATATTTTAGCGTAATAAATTCCCTGTAAGAGGTTTTAAACTATCTAAGGCCCTTCTGTCTTTATTTGGTATACCGCTGGAACATCCGGATGACCAGAGATCAGATTGGGAGGAACGTTTGTTTGACGCACACTATCTGCCTTGTCTTCCCTGCATATTCAGCAGTGGTGGACTTATAAAGGCTCATGTGACCTTCCATGACTAGAGGGTCCATGTTTTGGGGTAAAATTACATCTTAACCTCTGTGTCGGTGGCTTTTACAAAGTGGATGATTCCTCTTCTGAACCTACATTCACAGGCATTCTTATGATGGCTTTCTTTTGTTAACTTCACTTCCATTTGGCTATATAATATCAGCCACTATGCTTTTGGACTTTGGAGATTTCACAATTGCACATGTGGATATTTATATTTAGTTTTTTCTGTTTTTTTTTGAGATTTCACTTAAAGTAATACTAAACCCTTGTTTTTTTTTTTTTTTTTTGGCTAATCCTGGCCCTTTAACGTTGTCTATTCTGAATTTACTAACCTTGCCATCCAGTTCAATTTGGAAGTAAGTTTTTGGGGGGTCAGTTTTCTCCACTTCCTGTCCTAGATGGGTGACCCCTTCCCAGGGGCCTTCTCAAGGGGTCACCCGATCATGCATGCTCCCAGGACGGGGACTACAATATTGCGTGGACACACAGGCTGTGTTCGGCTCTCAGTGTGAGAACTTCATCGGCTTCAGATGCACAATCGGATAGTGAGAGTGAGAGGAACACCAAAATGGGTTCTTATTAAAGCAAGGTCATTTAAAAAAATGGGAAATAGCTATGTATACTCAGTGGCATTATACAATATGACTGCTTAATATATTTATTAAAATGTTTTTTTGTTCCATGCACATTTTTATTATTTAATCCCTATCCAGCTTTATGTGTCACCTCCTCCACCCCAACAACCCCCCACCCCAGAATTATCTAAGCCATCCCATTTCCATCCTATTTATGGCTCACTCATCCTCCCGTGCCTGTCAGCACAGCCTGCGTGTCCACGTAATATTGTAGTACCCGTGCTGGGAGCATGCATGATCGGGTGACCCCTTAAGAAGGCCCCTGTGAAGGGGTCACCCATCTACAAGAAGGACAGGAAGTGAGGAAAATGGACCTCCAAAAACTAACTTTCAAACGGAACTGGATAGCAAGGTTAGTAAATTCAGACAACGTTAAAGGGTCAGGATTAGCCAAAAAAAAATGAGGGTTTAATATCACTTTAAGCGCAACGTATTTAATTATCACTATTTTGTTGTGTTTTTTTTTATCTCATAATATATGTTGCAGCTCCTTCACTTTTATTGAAAATATAAAGTGACAAGTGATGGTGCCAGAGATCAAAAACAGTATGTGAGTGAAGTAAGTCCAAAAGTAAATCTTTAGTACATCTTTCACAAAAAGAAATCCAACCACTGTGAACCAAAGAGAGGTGTGACACTATAAGTATCCTTGAACTCCTGCTCGTAAGTTAAAGGATACTTATAGTGTCACACCTCTCTTTGGATCACGGTGGTTGGATTTCTTTTTGTGAAAAATGTACTAAAGATTTATTTTTGGACTAATGAATGAACTTGTTACTTTTTTTTTTTTACATTTTTACATTTTTTGCTCTAATATTATTTTTTTGCTATTAACTGTCTCTGAGTAATGTTTTTTTTTAATACCACTTGTGGGTTATGAATTTAGTATTTTTTTAATGAAATAAGTATATCACGAGGAAGTGGCATCACCTTTATCATATTCTTCTCACATCTTTACTTTTATGTTTTAGTACACTTTGACACAAGCGCAGTATTGTTTTTGTAGTTTTTGACTATAATATGAGCACAGCTGAAGCAAGTATGGTGGTTTGGGCTCTATATAAACTCACAGCCTGCTCAGGGATTTTGCTCCACCTTGGAACCAGTTTCTCTGAGTATAACAGACTTGGGAGCACTAGGCAACCCATATGGAGAAATACAGCTCATTGGTAAGACAGGGCTGATGTGGCAATGACTTTATACTCAGAGAGTTAGATACCTAGGCAGCAGTAGGCTTCTCTAGGTCTTTTAACCAGGGACCCTGCAGATTGTTAAGTCAACAAGGTTTTATTTTGTTGTTTTTTTTTGTTTGTCTTTGCTTCTTCTGTCCATAACGCATATAAGCTTTGGAAAACGTCGCATTCTGATGACGAAACGCATCAAGCTATGCTTCCGAACATGCTCCCCAGAGCCCGCAGTATGGAATGCCAGCTGGAGCCATCATTCAACGCCCACCACTGCCAATAGTGGGAAGCTTTCAGGACACTGTAGGGATGTGTTATTGGTCACCAAGCCTCTATTATGGGGCCATTTTAAAGGATCAATTTTAAAAGTTTTTAAGCGTTTTTTTAATGTTTACCCATATGAAATTAATAAAGTAGTGGTAAAGGATCTTACCCTATGAGGACTTTCTTTCCCTTACATATCTGGCATAACTCCTATTGGTGGAACCCGTACTTGGAGATCATCTCAATTAAAGGAGTCAGTGGAGGCCACGGTAGTGGGAGAGGTCCCCCCTAAAGAGACCTACAAGCTTTTTTGATCCATTTGACCATAAGGCAAGTGGGCCCAACTAATCTGGTGAGTGAGATACACCCACGGTGTGGATACACAGAAGTCACCATTAAAAGAGCACAGAAGCACCAAGCACTTTATATATATATATATATATATATGTATATGTATATATATATTTATATTTATTTGTTACAAGAGAATTTCTTTATACAAGATTGCACTATTGTCACTTTCAGCACTATATATATTTTTTAGTACTAGTAGTATTTTGAGTATTAATTTAAATATTATTATTTATTATTCATGCATTTGGATTAATGTATGCACAACATAAGGTTTAGGCAAGCGCTTTGAAAATATATGGTTCACCAAGAACTATTGTTTGCTGTACCTGCTTAAAATAAGTGAACTCATCAAGGGAGTCACATGTACCTGGCTGCTGAGTTAATTCCTCACAAAAGTCCATAGACTTCATGACATATTTAACTGGATCATTGTTTGTGTATAGTTAATATCCAGCCACTGGAACATTGATGCCCACCAGCCAACAGACCTGGCCTGGCTTAACTCACAGCCCACCTTAAAATAAGTTCCCACTGTATTTGGCAAACATGCATGTATGTCCATTGCTGACCACTGGTCTTTGTGGCTGCTCTAAGGAGGACTACCCACCAAGAAGTAGAAGGACCCATGCATGACTGGCAAGAAGAAACTGAAAAAATGAAACATACTTTGATGATAAAATATGGTGCAAGGAAGGGTGGTGGGCTCAGCTTCAAAGTTAACCTATTGATTTGCCCTGCATGACCATAGTTTTAATCCAACAATGTTTCTTTTTTTTCAAGATTTTTCTTTTTGGTCCAATGATATAACTTATGAGCCCTTCTTCTACTTATCTAACAGTGGAAGTAGGTAGTCCTTAGTGCAGCACAAGAACATCACCAATGCAATGAAACGTGAGCTATGTTTGCTGCTGCAGTGTTCTGAGCCCAGGTTACTGTGACGATGTCCCCTTTGGGGGGCAGGTCCATGATAGCCCTTGGTTCACAGAAAGTGGATTGAGTAATGCTGGCCATCATTCAACATGGAGGAAGTAATGGGGGGGGGGAGTGAAGGTGAGTGAGGAAGGTGAGTATTACAGCAAAAACTACTTTATTTAAACTGTACTGGGCTGCATATACATTTTTTTCTAAATCTGGCATTCCCCTTTAATCATGGCTCCACTAGCAGCACATACCCACCTTCCCTTCGCTCCTCTACAATTCTATTTGGCTGCTGCAAACAAAGAAAAATAGTACTTCTGGGTATGGGGGGGAAGCATGCAACATTTGGCCATTCGTGACGGGGTCCTCAACCCTGTGTAACAACCAAGACGTGACCCTAATCACATTGTCTAGATAGACTGGGAAACTAGAACTCACCACTTCGATTAACCCTTATACACTTATTATAATATTATTATAAGTATTTCCACTCCCACTTTTAATATGATTGTTAAGCATTAATAAAAAGAACCGTCTCTTGATTCTGAACAAGAGCTTAGAAAAAAGATCACTTCTGTTGAACTATCACCCACTGGCTCTTTAACTTTTCTGCTTCCTCCATTTGAATTAGGAATTAAAATTGGGCTTCCAACACCATTCATCTTTCATATTTTATTATGCCCTATAAAAGAAGTGGTTATCAATCAGAGCGCTCAAATGCCAAGCGATTATTCCACCAACCCTTCTCTCTTAATTCATGACAGTAATATTTTCATATGCAGAATCTCCGAACATTTGCATAACGTCCTGTGATTCATGTAATAAAACTGACTCAGGAAGAGCACCAGTCTAAATATAACAGAGCACCGAGAGTGGAAAGTGGCAATGCAGGAAGGGAATAGAAAATCATTTGTGTTTTTCTATCAGGAGATCACATTGCTATTTTATCTTTATATGCCAGTGAGACAGTGAGAAGCTTTACCTTGAAATGAAGCCTTACAATTAATTACATTAAAGATGGTTTGCAGGGAAAAGCACGTTGATTTTATTTGCTAACCTCTGCATTGGTTAATAGGAAGTGAGAAGGTATCTATAGGTAATAATCATTACAAAATGTAACTAATGCATTTTTTTTCTTTTTCACTACTTGGAAATGTTTTGGCTTGTTTGAACGAAGCAATGATACAGGATGCCAGGATGATGACCTTTTATTAAAGAAGCACATGGGTTGATTTACTAAAACATGAGAGTGCAAAACCTGGTGCAGCTCTGCATGGAAACCAATCAGCTTCCAGGTTTTATTGTCAAAGCTTAACTGAACAAGTTGAAGTTAGAAGCTGATTGGCTACAATATACAGCTGCACCAGATTTTGTACTCTCCATTTCTATTAAATTAACCCCACTGAATCTAAAAGACATGGCCTTCAAAGTGGTTGTAAACTCTGTACAACCACTTTAACCTACAAGTAAGCCTATTATAAGGCTTACCTGTAGGTCCCATGCATATCTCCTAAACTTGAACTGTTTAGGAGATATGCACGGTAATAGCATGTGCCAACGTCATCGGCACATGCGTACTGAAGAAACGACCCGAGGGTGCCGTTTCTTCAGTAACTGTGCTGTGACGGCTTCCGCGCGCATGTGACGTCATCGCGGCTCCGGGCCAATCACAGCGCCAGAGCCAGCGAACATAGAAGAAGCATTTTGCTGGTAACATCGGTGTGCAGAGACCGCTGCAAAAGCTTTGATCTAAGGCAAGTATTTCATAATGACCTAGTATAGGATGCATACTAGCTAATTATGCATTTGCTTTGCAGGTTTTTTTTATAGAGTTTACAACCACTTTAACTGCTTGCCAACTGCCCCACGTACTTTTACTGCGGGGCGGCAGCTCCTCTGAGCAAAATCACGTACAGGTACCAAGGGAACCAAGTGATGTGCTGGAGAGTAGTGAAGGAGCAATAGTCTGCAAGTACAGTCACCCCTTTTCCCCATGCAAGTTATTTCCCTTAAATAAAACAACAAGAATAAGAGCCAGCCTGGTCAGTGTCTACTGATGTGTGAGATATGGTGGGATTGAAGGCAGCTATCAGGTGAACCACAACTAACCCAAGACTACACATGACTACATTTTGGGGGCTCATCCGGGATTTACCTGTTTGGCTGCCAGCCATCGCCCATAGCAACCACAAGAGAACTGAGCCAGGGGATTGTGATATATAACTCAATGTTCACCGCGCTATAAAATAATAATATGATCAAATAATAAAATTCCAATGATAATCTGTGCAGCTACTATAATTAAAATTAATATAAATAAAAGGTGAAAATAAACATTCAATGATGAAATAGAAATAATTTTCACAGCAGCGAAAAGTGTAATAAATGCACAACAATTCTCCTGTATACTCAAAAATTATCAAAAAATATAACAGTCCATAGTTGAAATTGTGAAGCTGATGTGTTGAAGATATTCAATCAAACACCCAAAACTTCATCCACCAAGTGAAACAGTGCTCAAAACACCCCTATGGAAAAAGGCTCACCAGAAATTAGATGTTAACCAGCATACCAGAATAAGCATCAATTCCTACGACCCACAGGCTCCATTAGCGCTCATCAACAGTTCATCATGGAATGGTACATATGGGAATAAATCATAAAGCTGCATAGTGTAAAAAATTTTAAAACTCTGTTACTTTATTAAAAGGTAATTCTCTTACACTCAAAAGATAAAATCTTGCCTGTATACAATTAACCAGTGTATGGCCGTCTTGTGCTCACTCCTCTCATCCTCCATGTCACAGGGAACATCACCGACCTGGTTCCGTGTCACAGTGTAGCTATGCCCTTGGCGCGTTTTGTCACCTCCGACTTGGTCCCAAAGGGGCAGCTACACAGCTACACAGCTCGGCAACCCAACTTAAATATCTATTCCCTCAACTTTGTTAGATCTTGCTGACTGCACCTGCGCACAGCGTGCTAGTTTCTTGACCAACTGTGCAGTTAACCCATAGTGTCTGTCACGGCACCTGAGGTCAGGTGACGGATACGCACCGCAGGAGTGTGAATCACACCACTGAAGTGCGAAGCACACACTAAGGTTGCAAAGTGCACGCAAGGTTGTGGACCTATGGCTGACTGCTGCTAAGTAGCACCAGCTGATACCGGAAGAGGGCTCCCTAGAGCACGGACACTGAAACTCACGGAGCTAGTGCATAGGTTTCCCCAGGGCGTGTAGGGCCATCCTGTGCTCACTCCTCTCATCCTCCATGTCACAGGGAACATCACCGGCATGGTTCTGTCGCCTTGTAGCTACGCCCTTGATGCGTTTTGTCACTTCCGACTTGGTCACAAGGGGCGGCTACACAGCTCGGCAACCCAACTTAAATATCTACTCCCTCAACGTTGTTAGATCACGCTGATTGTGCCTGTGTACAGCGCGCCCGTCTCTTGACCAACTGTACAGTTAACCCATAGTGTCTTGTATCTAACTTTGTCTGTCTATACCATTAACCCTTCTGATACCATTATCCAGCTCCAGTGTTAACCACAGGAACGGACAATGAATGTCATCAGGGTTCAGCATTAATAATGGCATCATGAAGGGAACAACACCGGACATAACATAAATAGAATCACTCTCCCTTACTAACTAGACTGCACTGGCCCTCCAATTTTGTGAGACATCAAATTCTCAAAACCAGATCAATTAATCAAGTTTCGGTAGCGATATCTAAATTTTACAAAACCAGATACTCAATAAAATACAATCCTAAATAAAACATATATATAAAAAAAATATGTATAAAAATTATATTATATACAAAACATTCCCCCTAGGTAATACATCTCATGCTCATTATATAGAAATGTATGTTCATAATTTAAATTAAGTTAAAAAAATTAAGTTAAAAAAATGTATAAATATAAATCAAATATTAATCAGAAATATTCCGGAACAAATTCCTAGAAATTACTATAGAGGTGATGCTGAAAACAGAATGACAAATACATCTACGTATGGCACTAATATCTTAATACATAAGAACCCTAATTTATCATTTTAATGATCACTAATAAAGCAATTGAGATCCAGCTCAATATTAAGTCCATTAGGACTCAAAATATGTAAAAAATATATCCAGCGGGTCTCTTTCTTAGAGAGCTCCCTCACCCTACTAACCCCTCTCCAATTTGGTAAAACCTTCTCTACTCCCCAAAATTGAAGAGAGGAAGGGTATCTAGCTAGGCCCATTGTAAACAGGATCGGATAGGTAACAGCTAGAATGGGTGAATATTTAGATACATTTTTACAATCGAGTGTTCTACAAACTAAGGCATTTCTGAAAGACAAGAAAGATCTTCTAGTTGCAATTAATGATATAAAATTACAAATTAGTGGCCCTGCTTTTCTTGTGACGGCAGATGTCGCAGCATTATACACTAACATTACACATGAGGATGCCTTTTTGGCATTAAATTGGGCATTGAGTAGGCATGAAGACCTACCAATGGAACAAAAAGTGTTTCTCCACAAAGTGATAGGATTTTGTTTAAGTCATAACTATTTTTGGTTCCAAAACTCCTTCTGTAGTCAGTGTAAAGGAGTAGCGACGGGGGCAAAATTTGCCCCTAGTCTCGCAAATATTTTCATGGCAAATAGGAGGATAGATTTGTTTTCTGCCAGCAAAGACACTTGCACTTCTATGGGGGATTTATAGACAATTTATTCTTTATTTGGGAGGGCCCGGAGGAAACTCTACATCAGTAGTGTTGAGCGAAACCGGACTGTAACGTTAGGGTCCGTACCGAACTTTCGGGTGTCGTGACCCGGACCCGAACACAGATTTCACATACTGCTGCTTTGAGTGACAGATTGCAGATCAAACTCTGCATAACACAACGATCGCTACGATCGTGCACAACGATCAGATTGTTGGAGTAATTTGAGATTTCACACACTGCTGCCACTTTGAGTGACAGATTGCAGATCAAACCCTGCCTAACACAACAATCGTTATGATCGTACACAACGATCAGCTTGTGCGTTCGTACACAACGATCAGATTGTGGGAGTAATTTGAGATTTAACATACTGCTGCTTTGAGCGATCTGACTGCACTAGGTAGAGGCTTCTGCTTAGAGGGACAGATTATTGTTCAAAAATCATTGCCTACTCCTATAGGGCTAGCTGTTGCTGTAAGTGACACATTATTGTTCAAAAATCATCTCCTAGTTCTAAAGGGAGAGTTTCCAGCTGTTGCTTAGAGGGACAGATTATTGTTCAAAAATCATTGCCTACACCTATAGGCCCAGGTTACAGCTGTTGCTGTAAGTGACAGATTATTTATTGTTCAAAAATCATCTCCTAGTTCTAAAGGGAGAGCTTCCAGCTGTTGGTGTGAGCAGTGCATTTCTTGCACAGCAGTGCATTTCTTGCACCAAAATAAAAAGTCCGGCTACGTTGGTGTTTTTAAAAAAAAAGGTATTAATTGGTATTAATAAATACTTACATAGGGCTACATAGTACATTTCTGGCCCAATGAGGAGAGCAAATAAGGGACGTGGTCATGGTGCTGCTGGTGATGCTGGTGCTGCTGGTGTTGGTGAACCTCCTGTTGGAAGGAGAGGACGTGGTTGAGGTGTGCCAGCTACACGCACAAGGGAAACACCTTCCTCAGGTAGCCAACAGAACCTTCACCGGTATATGGTAGGCCAGAATGCCCCTCAATGATTGGTGAGGCCAGAACAAGTACAGGCGATAGTAGATTGGGTGGCTGACAATGCCTCCAGTTCCTTCACATTGTCTCCCTCCCGGTCCCTTGATGAAAGCTCAGAGTTGGCACCTGAACCCCATGGCCATCTGTCTTTCACCTCAGCCCCTTGTAAATTAGCCAAGCAGTCTGAGCCCCAAGTCCTGCAAGAGACTCTTATGCTTTTTGATGACTCTCCTGGTGTGCTTTCCGTGGGCCATCCACATAGCGCCTG
>BLSH010308114.1:530439-550437 GCA_018402905.1 Glandirana rugosa
GTTAGTGTCGGTACGGTAATCATCCGTACCGACACTACCGAAGATTCCCATCACAGCCATGCCTACTAATGGCATGGCTGTGATTGGCCAGTGCATCATGTGACCCAGCCTCTGTATAAGCTGGAGTCACATAGTGCTGCATGTCACATGCTCTTAGGCTCGTGTAGGGAGATCTGATTCTGGACTAGGTAGAGATTACTACTACTACTGCTTTGAGGGACAGATTGCAGATCTAATAACATCTCATCCTGCATTACAGAACGATCTGATTCTGGACTAGGTAGAGATTACTACTACTACTGCTTTGATTGCAGATCTAATAACATCTCATCCTGCATTACAGAATGATCTGATACTGGACTAGGTATAGTTTACTGCTTTGAGGGACAGATTATTGTTCTAAAATCATCTCCTAGTTCTATAGGGAGAGGTTCCTGCTGCTCCTGTGAGGGACAGATTATTGTTCTAAAATCATCTCCTAGTTCTATAGGGAGAGGTTCGTGCTGGTGCTGTAAGGGACAGATTATTGTTCTAAAATCATCTCCTAGTTCTATAGGGAGAGGTTCCTGCTGCTCCTGTAAGGGACAGATTATTGTTCTATAATCATCTCCTAGTTCTATAGGTAGAGGTTCGTGCTGGTGCTGTAAGGGACAGATTATTGTTCTAAAATCATCTCCTAGTTCTATAAGGAGAGGTTCCTGCTGCTCCTGTGAGGGACAGATTATTGTTCTAAAATCATCTCCTAGTGATATAGGGAGAGATTCCTGCTGCTCCTGTAAGTGACATATTATTGTTCTAAAATCATCTCCTGGTGATATAGGGAGAGGTTCCTGCTGCTCCTGTAAGGGACAGATTATTGTTCTATAATCATCTCCTAGTTCTATAAGGAGAGGTTCGTGCTGGCGCTGTAAGGGGCAGATTATTGTTCTAAAATCATCTCCTAGTTCTATAAGGAGAGGTTCCTGCTGCTCCTGTGAGGGACAGATTATTGTTTTTAAATCATCTCCTAGTGATATAGGGAGAGATTCCTGCTGCTCCTTTAAGTGACATATTATTGTTCTAAAATCATCTCCTAGTGATATAGGGAGAGGTTCCTGCTGCTCCTGTAAGGGACAGATTATTGTTCTATAATCATCTCCTAGTTCTATAGGGAGAGGATCCTGCTGGTGCTGTAAGGGACAGATTATTGTTCTAAAATTGTCTCCTAGTGCTATAGGGAAAGGTTCCTGCTGCTCCTGTGAGGGACAGATTATTGTTCTATAATCATCTCCCAGTTCTATAGGGAGAGGTTCCTGCTGGTGCTGTAAGGGACAGATTATTGTTCAAAAATCATCTCCTAGTGCTATAGGGAGAGGTTCCTGCTGGTGCTGTAAGGGACAGATTATTGTTCTAAAATCGTCTCCTAGTGCTATAGGGAGAGGTTCCTGCTGGTGCTGTAAGGTACAGATTATTGTTCTAAAATCATCTCCTAGTTCTATAGGGAGCGGTTCCTGCTGCTCCTGTGAGGGACAGATTATTGCTCTAAAATCATCTCCTAGTTATATAGGGAGAGGTTCCTGCTGCTCCTGTAAGGGACAGATTATTGTTCTATAATCATCTCCTAGTTCTATAGGGAGAGGTTCCTGCTGGTGCTGTAAGGGACAGATTATTGTTCTAAAATTGTCTCCTAGCGCTATAGGGAAAGGTTCCTGCTGGTGCTGTAAGGGACAGATTATTGTTCTATAACCATCTCCTAGTTCTATAGGGAGAGGTTCCTGCTGGTGCTGTAAGGGACAGATTATTGTTCTAAAATCGTCTCCTAGTGCTATAGGGAGAGGTTCCTGCTGGGGCTGTAAGGGACAGATTATTGTTCTAAAATCATCTCCTAGTTCTAAAGGGAGAAACAAACAAAAAACTGTGTTGGCTACCTCCTCCTCCTTCTCCATCACCGCCACTACCACTTACACTGCCACGGTCACGGCCTAGTCAACCTCTAGGCTCCTACTCCACATCCACCTCCTCCTCCCATTTTTATTTTTTTTATTTGATTTTAAGTTATTTCCCTATCCCCATTTTTTTCAGGGCACTTGTCCTACTCTTACCCCCATTTTACTTCCTTTTGCAGCCCTCTAGCACTTTCCAGGACTTTTTTACAGCCATTTTTGTGCCGAAAAGTTTGGGTCCCCATTGAATTCACTTTTTCGCGAAGTTCAGCCGAACCTGAACATCCAGGCTCCGGCTACTCACACTGTAGGAGTCTGCTAACCCGGAAGGAAGATCGGGTGAAAATGGAAACGCCTTCAGCGGTGACAGCGTGTCACTGGAGGGCTTTGTTTTAAGGTACATTTTACATAATGTGCTAGTATGCGATGCATATTAGCACATTATTGCATTGCCTTGCAGGATTTAAAAAACAAAAACAGTGGTTTACTACTGCTTTAAGCTAAAACATTACTCTGCTGAAAACCACAATGCCTTATTTCATAGCACTGAACACCAATGTACAAGAAGATAGAGCAAAAACACAGACTGAGAGACACGTGGGACGCTGCTAAGTCAAAGCATACTTGAAAATGGGAATTTCCCCCCTAGAGGGCAGGTCAGTCTGGCAGCCATGTTGGTTAATTTTTCACAGTTAAGTTCTCCATGGCCAACCTGGAACCAATAAACCCTGTATCTCCTGTTCCTCTCTCTCACTAGGTTAATAAACTGTTACAAGATGAGGGTGCAGAACATGTTCCAAGCCCCACCAGTCCCCATGTCTCCAAACAGACACTACACATGAACTCCAGAATCACTTGTGTACTTACTTCACACATACTTGATCACCCTGGCCTGGTCTCTGGGTAGACCTCTAGGTAGGTCTCTAGGTAGACTTTGTGAATCCCAATATGAGAATCCCACGTGAGGTGACATAAAGCACACCTGTCCTCCCACCCAATAGGGACACTGACATCCACCACCATCACTCGCTTCTATCTCCGGACTGGCTGTCATTCTTCCTGGTAGTGTGTCTTAACCCTAAAGGTTAAAGTGTGTGATAATACTTGGCTTAGGAAATTACCTTTGTATATTTTATTGGGATTTTATGTGTTAGACCAACACAAAGTGGCACATAATTGTGAAGTGGAAAGAAAATGATACATGTTTTTCAAATTTTCTTAGCAAATAAATATGTGAAAAGTGTGGCGTGCATTTCTATGGCGCCCCCATGAGTCAATACTTTGTAGGGCCACCTTTTGCTGCAATTACAGCTGCAAGTCTTTTTGGGGATGTCTCTACCAGCTTTGCACATCTAGAGAGGACATTTTTGCCCATTCTTCTTTGCAAAATATCTCAAGATCTGTCAGATTGGATGGAGAACATCCGTGAACAACAATTTTCAAGTCTTGCCACATATTCCCAATTGGATTTAGGTCTGGACTTTGACTGGGCCATTCTAACACATGAATATGCTTTGATCTAAACCATTCCATTGTAGCTCTGGCTATATGTTTAGGGTCGTTGTCCTGCTGAAAGGTGAACCTCCGTTCTAGTCTCAAGTCTTTTGCAGACTCTAACAGGTTTTTTTCTAAGATTGCCCTGTATTTGGCTCCATCCACCTTCCCATCAACTCTGACCAGCTTCCACAACATGATGCTGCCACCACCATGTTTCACAGTGAGGATGGTGTGTTCAGGGTGATGTGCAGTGTTCGTTTTCTGCCACACATAACGTTTTGCTTTTAGGCCAAAAAGTTTAATTTTGGACTCATCTGACCAGAGCACCTTCTTCCACATGTTTGCTGTGTCCCCCACATGGCTTCTCGCAAACTGCAAACGGGATTTCTTATGGTTTTCTTTCAACAATGGCTTTCTTCTTGCCACTCTTCCATAAAGGCCAGATTTGTGGAGTGTACGACTAATAGTTGTCCTGTGGACAGATTCTCCCACCTAAGCTGTGGGTCTCTGCAGCTCCTCCAGAGTTACCATGGGCCTCTTGGCTGCTTCTCTGATTAATGGTCTCCTTGCCCGGCCGGTCAATTTAGGTGGACGGCCATGTCTTGGTAGATTTGCAGTTGTGCCATACTCTTTCCATTTTCGGATGATAGATTGAACAGAGCTCTGTGAGATGTACAAAGTTTGGGATATTTTTTTATAATCAAACCCTGCTTCTCTACAACTTTATCCCTGAGCTGTCTGGTGTGTTCCTTGGCCTTCATGATGCTGTTTGTTTACTGATATTCTTTAACAAACCTTTGAGGGCTTCATATAAAAGCTGTATTTATACTAAGATTAAATTACACACAGGTGGACTCTATTTGCTAATTTGGTCACTTTTGAAGGCAATTGTTTACCTTAGATTTTAGTTAGGGGTATCAGAGTAAAATTTGAAAACCATTTATCATTTTCCTTCTACTTCAAAATTATGTGCCACTTTGTTGGTCTATCACATAAAATTCCAATGTGTTTGGCTGTAACATGACAAAATGTGGAAAATTTCAAGGGGTATGAATACTTTTTCAAGGCACTGTATGCATGGGCATCCGCAGAACTTTTTTCAGGGGGGGGGCATCATTTTAAGGTCACCCATGCTCCGCCCCTTTCGACAAATTTAAAGGGGGAAACGGCAGACTTTATTCCAGGCATGTGCTTTGTACAGGGTGCAGATTCCAGGCATGTGCTATGTACAGGGTGCAGATTCCAGGAGTGTGCTATGTACAGGGTGCAGATTCCAGGCGTGTGCTATGTACAGGGTGCAGATTCCAGGCATGTGCTTTGTACAGGGTGCAGATTCCAGGCGTGTTCTATGTACAGGGTGCAGATTCCAGGCGTGTGCTATGTACAGGGTGCAGATTCCAGGCATGTGCTATGTACAGGGTTCAGATTCCAGGAGTGTGCTATGCCAGTATACATATCCAATCCCCCACACAGAGCTCTCTTCCCCCACAGAAAAGAATTGTCTATAACTCACATTGGCAGGTCAGGCTCCTGGCACAGGCTTCTGCAGGTTCTGCAGGTCAGTGCTGTCTTAACACTGGACGATGGAAAGCCCTGCCGGTTGCCGTTCACAGTGTAATCTTCCTTCCTGTGCCGGGAGCTGGTACATGGAGTGTTCCAGCACCTGCTCACAATCTGCGCAGACACCTTGCAATCCCTGATTCCAGGGGGGGGCGCTTGCCCCCCCTTGCCCCTACCTGCGGACGCCCATGACTGTATGTCTAAATCTTGTGATCCCCTTACTGCAATATATGTATAGTATTATTGAATAGACTTAAAACTTGAAAGACTGCTACTGAATAAAAAAGTTGTGTGTTCCTTTCAGGTATATTTGTGTGTGTACCCAGCGCTGTCTCAACATAGAAGTAAAACAAACGGTGTACCATACAGTCTGTAGGAAGAATTGTGGTGGCGACCTCATCCCGAACATATACTAGTATACAAGTAGGTTCCCCCCAAAAAAAGGGACTTTAAATAGGTAGACCAACCACATACATCTATAAAAAATATACTTTTATTCTGGTGTACAAAAGGGAATCAAAAAGTCATCTAATAGATCAAGAAAAGGGTCAAAAACACATATACAATAAAAATGTCACAAATCCATTGCACCAGTGTTGCCTTGATAGAATAGTGCTCTGAAGAGCATGACTGATGAGTCCGTTGTCTGCGATGGAATGCGGTTTTGTATACGTGTTGTATATGTGTTTTTGACCCTTTTCTTGATCTATTAGATGACTTTTTGATTCCTTTTTGTACGCTAGAATAAAAGTATATTTTTATAGATGTATGTGGTTAGTCTACCTATTTAAAGTCCCTTTTTTGGGGGGAACCTACTTGTATATCAACATAGAAGTATGCACAACTTTATATCATAATATTTAAATTGTATTCTACGTGCAAAATTCATATACATTTTCATGACAAAAGTGCAATAAGTGCTTTGTACAAAAAAAGTTCTTTAGTGCCAAATTTTTGAGATGGGATTGATTAGAGTCTTCCAGTGCCAATGTTACCAATAAAGTGTCATGCCGTGCTCCCCTTTTATGTGCCCTCACTCACCAGCTTATAATGGGTTAAATGCCTGTATTTGTGATCCTCCAAACAATAGTTGTTTCTTTTCTCTCTTGGTATTCCAACAGATGGGTTAAAGCTCCTCATATAGGTATATTGTAGAGTGTTCCACCGTCAGCAAAGCCTATTTGGTGGTTGCCTCATCCCTTGTGATATGTATTGAAGAACAGAATACCCCCTAAGTGGGACTGTAATAGGCAACAACACCAAAAACCTTCATAAAATGTAACAATTTATTAAAGATATTTGGTTAAAAAACTTGTCATTCATCGGAGAGACAGGTACAAAACATGGTATGTTCATATGTTGACATGAAGGAGATGTTTAGTAAAGTTGTCAGGTTTTCAAAGAGCAAATCATACAGTCCAAAATAAAGTGCCTCCACAGGAGTAGTAATACATAGCTTCAAGATATGTCACAATCCTTTATCCAAAGATGGAATTTGTTGCCCTACATTCACGTTTCGGGTCCAAACAAGGTCCTTCATCAGGGGTATTATCGACGGAAAAAGCAGGAAGGCATAACAATATCTCTTTTAGTTTTGAGATGTTTTATCTCGACTGCATGTAACATTCAGAGGATTAGTGCCACACTGCCCCTATAAAACATCCCCATTTGACAGATAATGTATGGAAGAGCAGGGATCACAATGTAGCTGTAGGTCCTTGAAGCTCTACTTCCATAAGACTCTCCCTCTGGTGGAGGTCCTCTGCTGATAATTATACCCCCAACACACAGGATATGACACATCTGCAGTGGATGAAGTCACACATGACCCAACCCCTGCAGCAAACATGCAGAATATTTAAAGTGACATTACACCAGGCAAAATACAACAGAATGTGACATTCAGTAGGCACCGGCCTACAGGCAGATACAGAAAGGCATGATAAATCCAGTTAAATCTCGGCTCTTCAAAGTGTAGCACTCCCCCAGTAGGGATTGGTGTGTGTAGACTTTCCTGGGTTTCCCCCTTATTATCTTGCAGCCAGTTATTATGGGTTTTCACGCGACCACCCATACCCTCATCCGCTCGTTATCCAATAATCAATCCAGGGATATGGTTTTTATTTGGTATTTATTGTTGGAACTTGGATGGGAGAAGGGAATAGTGGGATACTCTGTAACTAATTACAGATGAAGACAACTCCAACTCGGCCTCACCAGGTTGAATGTGGTAGCAGCATTTTTGTCATACAATACTGCATTTGTATGGGAGAAATAAGCCCTTTGCTTGCTCTGGCAGCAGACTCAATAAAATTGTTTTATCTTCAGAACACTCGTTAGAATCCCCTTTGGCTGACACACGTCCACTGACTCTACTAGTTGAAGGGATGGCCCTCACAGGACAGGCCCCCTGACACAGATTTGTACTCACTGTAGGCAGAAACAGATCCTTCCTGGAGTGTCTTCCTTCCAGTCAGCTCTGCAGGACGTCTGGGTTGCAGCTTTACTCCTGTTCAGTCCCTCAGGTCAACCACCTGTGGCCGCATGGCAGCTTGTACAGAGGAGGGACAGCCACCCCCTCCTTCTGTGACCCTGCTCTCCAGCCGAAGACCCTGAGCACATGTGTCCTTGGCATATATACAGTCACCCAGCATGCCCCGAGGCACTTTCCTCAGCCAATCACAGGGGCTGTGACTATGCCTATGTTCTCATTTATCAGATTTCCTCCCACTGTCCAATATGCCCCCCATTGGACCAGTGTGAAACATTGAGACAACATGAGCAGCATCTGAGCACCATGATCAGACCCTGTCAATGGATCCCTGCTCCCTGTTAGGTAGAGAGCACCTACATTTACCTGAGCGCCTTCCTGGTAAGCACCCAAAAATTATATTCTCTTTTATCACCTACCTAGGAGGGTGCTACAAAAGTAGACTGCAAAGTCCATGCAACAGAAGGGCTGCCTCCATCTATCTACTGGCTAGGTAAATTCAAAGGAAAACATTAAGAATTACTTACCTATACCCAGAACTGGGTCCCCCTGGTGACAGGTGGTCAAATTCTGCATTCATCCTTTTTATAGCAACCATGGCCACCAGATCTCATGGACCTAGGAGGGGTTTTAGCTTTCTTATCGGCTGGAGCCATGCCCAAAGGCCCGTGGGACTTAGCTGCACCTCTTGTTTTTCCAGACAACAGGACTCAGCCAGCCAAACCATTTATATCACATTCTGTTTTTCCTTTTAAAAAAGCTGTTAGCTGTAAAAGAGCGACAAAGCAAAAATAAGAGAATTTTTGACAAATGTTCCAAGAAGCAGTGATAAATTTGACCAGCCATTCCTGGGAATGTTTCTCAATACAGTTTTATTGTTTGTGAAAATTGTTTATGAAATTACAGCAACAAGCAATTATATCAATGAGACAGCTATATTGTAAGTGTTTCTGACATTCAATTTCCAAACCGTATTGCGTTATGTGTGGTGCTGCTGTCAGCTCAAATGGGTAACTTTTCCGATCTCTCACAGGTGAAGATGAATCATCTCACAATGATGAAAAATGAAACAGATACATCATATCATTGATGCTTGCATTATCATTTGATTTATGTCCTGACTTACTGGCTGCCTGTCTCCTGCTTGTTATACTACGCAGTCATTGTTCTAATCTGTTTTAAAGTTTAATGCATTTCATTGTATTTAATAATTCAAAGTGTGGAGTCTGCATATGATGTGGAATAACTCATAGCAACCAATCAGATTTCAGTTTATTACTGTAAGACCAGTATGAGCAGTAGAGTGTTGTACAACATAGCCATTAATATAAGTAGAAGTTTGCATTTAGGGTAATACCATTTACTGGCCATCATAGTGCATGCTTTTGCGGCATGCTGGCCTCTCCTTCAGGCAATCTCTGTAAGAACAGTGGAAAGCTGAATTTTGACTGTCTGCTATGAATTAACACTGCCTTTTATACTTAGAATAAAGGTGAAGGCTAAAACAAGATGCACTATATATGTGTGTAGCACTTCTCCCACAGGAGCTTCTGGTAATTTAAGCCTATTTCTCCCAGACACAACCAGGCACACAACATTTTCGGCATTCTTCCTCTGCTTGAAAGATCAGCCTGGGGTTTCTTTTTGGGTGTTTATTGGAACAGTAACTTGGATAGGGATGGGGAGCATGGGATGCCCTGTAACTAGGGACTGCTAAGCTCCTGGCTTCTCTGTACAAAAATGCAAGCTGTATTGCACAAACTCTGGCTGCAGTGTACTTTCTTGGCTGTCTTGTACAACTCCTGGCTGTACTGGGCAAACTTTTAGCACTATTGCACACTCCTGGCTGTTTTGCACAACTCCTGGCTGCACTGCATTTGCTTGGGAGAACAAACCACCCCACAGCCACTTATTCTCTGTATAGCATGATCAATTACTCACTCCATCTCAGAGTGGTTGGGCTTCCTCCCACCAACTCCCTTCTGACTCCTCTCAATCTCTAGACAAAGTTCTCTTTGGTAAGCCCCCCAGCTAAGCCTATCTGGGACCTTGATGTCTTCAAAGGCTCCTTCAGCTTCCTCTCTGCCCCAGAGGCAGAGTCCCTACACAGGGGTCTCCTGAAGGACTGGAACCAGGAACTCTGTACCTTGGCTGCCAGGTCTACAAATATTTATAGGCTTTCCCTCTGCCTTCTGAGCACACCTCCCCAAGGATTGGCCAATGTCTCATAAATATGCAGGCTGCCTGTCCTGCTCTTCCTCCCACTATACTTCTAGAAGTCTCTAGAAGACAGGGGGAATTAGCAGAACAGCAGCATGTGAAACACTGTACAGCCCTAAGCAATGAATCCCTTCTTCACTGTTTATAGAAGAGCTGATCTAATTTTACCTAGTAACCTACTCTGAATTAGGAGGGTGCTACACATGCTAAGGGTTTCTTAACTTTCCCTCTGCCTAGTAGCACATACTCACTTTTCTTTGCACTCCTGCCATTGTGTTCAACCTGAGAGAGGTGAATGAAATCCAGACCAGCTTGAGTTTAAATGCAGCTAAGGACTCTCTCCCCACCCCTATGTTTCAGGTCTAGGACAATCATTATGTGGAGCAAGTGTGTGGCAGTAATTTGAAGGGACCAGGCAGGACAACTTCTTCCAGGAATTTTCTTGTTTATATAACAAATGGCAAATAGTATGTAGGGAGGGCTTGTAAATGGCTAAGTGTTGGCGCCAAAGAGTGCAAGTCCCAGCCCTGCTTCTTCTTGCTAGAACAACACCCCACATGCTTGAAGCCCTAAACCTCCACCATTGTGTGCCCAATTCATTGCCAGAGGCCTCCTCACAACATCTCCAGCCATTAGCCTTTATATTTCATAGAAAGGAATGTCCACACAAAAGAAGTATAGTTGCTGCACTTTACTGGTGTGACTTCAGAAGATGGCAATTACAGTCACATCACATACAAATAGTACAGCACTTTGTCAATCACATATAGTGGTCAATCCACAGCAGTCACATGTGAAAGCAGCATATAGCACTTCACTTTTTATCCATCTTCCATTTTACAGTCTCTTACAGTCTCTCTCCTTACTGGGGTCATTATTACTCACTCAGAAGGCTCACTTTTGGCAATCTGTGTACAGCTCACAACTCCCTGCTTGTCGTTCCAGAGACCAGAAAACTGCTGCTGTACTTCTAACTCTAGTACACTTCTCCCAGGTCCTCCAAGGAGATAAACTACACAGAACACTTGGCTTAGCCCAAAAGGCCTTCTGAAAACTGTTCTAACCCTTACCATCATAAGGGGCAGGATGACTACAACCGGCTCTTCTGGATGCAGAACTTTCACTCCTTGTCCTCCAGCCCTGTCCAGGGCCCCTGCATTAGGTGACTACATTTGTACACAGTGGGGTATCTGGCTCCCATGCTCCAACTGCATTAAGGCTCCTCCCAGCCCAGCTCATATATGGGCACTGACTCATGACCCATGCCATCAGTACAGGAAGGACTTCTCTAAAAGGGTAGCTATCACTTGCTTATAACTTTTCCCTACTATAATAAGAACAGAACCATCGAGTGGCCAGCCAGCTAGCTGCACCTGCTTTGCCATGCATTTTTTCCCCCCAAAGTAGAAGTATAGTCAGTAAGGTACTTGTACAGTTGCATCACAATAAA
This sequence comes from Glandirana rugosa, assembly GCA_018402905.1. Lineage (NCBI taxonomy): Eukaryota > Metazoa > Chordata > Amphibia > Anura > Ranidae > Glandirana > Glandirana rugosa. The sequence goes on from BLSH010308114.1 coordinate 541,580, forward strand.
TTCAAGTGTGCAGTATGATCAAGAAGTATTCCTTTAAACCGGTACCCTTGAAGTTTATCCAATGGCCCTCCAGATGGGGTATAGTAGTGGTTGCACAGGATGCAAAGAGGTAGATGGCAGACTGGGAAGCAAAGTCCTTCCCCAACCAGATGGTTTCCAGGGGGTTACAGGACACACCCTAAGCTAACACTCCTCCCCAGGAACCTGTCTCTGCACCTCTTTCTCCCTAGCCAGCACGTACGTTTCCCTAGCTATGTACTATCCACACTACAGGTTCCCTGAAAACTTCCAGCACAGGCTATATATAGCCTCTTTGAGTCCAAGATGGCTGCCAAAAGCTCAGGAGAGGTTTTGTGTCCATTTAGACACAGGCTCCACCAAGGTGGCCACTAGTTCAGTGAAGAGAACAAATCAGTCCTCTACAAGGTTCCCCTAGTGCCAGAGGTAACCAACAATTTTTTGATCGCTGTTTTTACATCTGTCAGCTAACGGAGAACAATTGGTTGATAGCTGCCTTACTTCCTACTCTGCCACCCACTCATGTGGTAACTCCACTTGCCAAGTATAGCAGTGGTTACCAGCATACCACCTCCCTCCCACCAGGCAGCAGTGCTGTCACTTGGGAGAAGGGCAGTGAATCACATGCTACCATCAGCTGGACAGAGAGCGAGGGAGCAAAATGTGAGTATGAAGCTTAAAAAATGGCATATCAGATCTACAATACTATGTGAGCCAGATAAAAGGATTTGGGCGTGTTTGTACATGTATGCTATCTTCCTGGGTCTTACAGCATCAAATGTGGGATAATTACTCTTGCTTTTTATACCAACATATTAAATGAAGCCGTTTACCTGCTATACATAATATAAATATTGAATTCCACTTCACACTATCACTAATTGCAGACATAACTTGAATTAGTGAACGATAAAAAATAATTTACACAAAATAAAGATGAGTTAAGTGGAATGTATTTGAGGTATATTACACAGAATGCAATGAAACCAGGATGATTATGATTAAAAAAAACTTGACATCACTCTAATCAGTTAAATTAGTTGGAGGACATTCAAATTAAAATGGGTCATGTGATCTTATCAACTCCCCGCAATAACTGCCATGCATAGCTTTGGAAAACCCCAGTTATATTAAGCAACTATGCAAAAGTTACAATTTTATAAATCAGGCCTTCCAAGTATTAAAATGTTATAAACACAGAAACAATGTGGTTGAATTACTAAATCAACTCTGCATAGAAACCAATTTGCTTCTAGTTTTTTTTGCAAAGCTTAATGAACGATCTGAAGTTAGAAGCTGATTGGCTACCATGGACAGCTGCACCAGATGTTGCACTCTCCAATTTTAGTAAATAAACCCCAATGTGAAACCACTAAAATGGTTTAGATGAGATTTGTTCATCCATGGCCAAAATGGGAAACTGACACCTCATATCTATTATCTCCAGCACACTCCTGTAAGCTTAAAGCAATATTTTACTAATGTAGGACTAAGAAACTTGGCTGTTATGCTGATCCAACAGCAAGGAACAAGTTACATTGTAAATCAGGAATTTTGTCTTTCCTTTGGCTTCATGGATTTTTGCTTGTTCCAGATCCATGACCAAATTATTGAAGACATAGAGGGGGTTGATTCAGACTGTTCACACAGAAACCAATCAGCTTCTAAGTTTTATTGTTGTCACAGACCAAACCAGGACAGAGGCTTTTGGAGGGGACTGCAAGCTTGCCTTTCGCCTACTGACTATGGGCCCTTGCTTTTAAGGGAACACTACCCTTTGTGAGGTGTGTGCCTAGGGGACACTTGGAGTGGTCTTGCTTCGGATTCAAGTACATGTTTCCACAAAACACACAGACTCTGGAAACTGGAGGACCCATATACATATTTGGGGTCTCTAGGCCCAAACCAGCAATAACTGCTTTAGATTGTGATACTCAGAGAGGATGTTAATATTATCAGCTCAAAGCAACCTGATTCTGGGGCCTCCTAACATAATCTGTTTAAGGTGTTATGGATTTTCTCCCATTGTGTGCATTCCCATTGTTAATTAACCCCTTCAGATCCTCGATATAGCCAAAGTACGGCTCCAGCGCGGATCTGAATTGCTGGGTGGACGTCCTGGCCATGTGCGCGCTCCTGGCGCGCACTCACAGCCGGCGGCGACGCGCGCCTGCCGCACACTGCGTGGGTGTGCCCGCGGGTCGGGCGGACTCGATCCCCTGTCAGACCTGCAGGACGGGGAACCGTTCTCCATTCTGTGACGGGATATAACAGATCTACTGATCCCTGTCACTGGGATCAGTTAGATCTGTTATGTCCCGGCCAGCACCGCCCCCCCACAGTTAGAACACACCCAGGGAACGCATTTAACCCCTTCACTGCTCCCTGCAGGTTGACCCCTTCACTGCCAATGACATTTATACAGTAATCAGTGGACATTTAAATTTCTGATCGCTGTATAAATGTGATTGGTCCCAAAAAAGTGTCAAAAATGTCTGACACGTCATCGCAATCCCGATAAAAATTGCAGATCGCCGCCATTACTAGTAAAAAATAAATAAATGATAAAAACGCCATAAATCAATTCCCATAGTTTGTAGACGCAATAACTTTTGCACAAACCAAACAATATACACCGATTGCGATTTTATTTTTACCAAAAATATGTAGAAGAATATATATCGGCCAAAACTGATGAATAATTTTTTTTTTTGGATATTTATTATAGCAAAAAGTAAAAAGTATTGTTCTTTTTTCAAAATCATCGCTCTTTGTTTATAGCGGTGATCAGAAATGACGCAGAGGTGATAAAATACCACCAAAAGAAAACTGTATTTGGGGGAAAAAAATGACATAAATTTTGTTTGGGTACAACGTCGCACGAATGCGCAATTCTCATTCAGAATGCAACAGCGCTGAAAGCCAAAAATTGGTCTGGGCAGGAGGGGGGTTTAAGTGCCCAGTAAGCAAGTGGTTAAGTTCATTGAGTCACCTATTGTTTCTGTCTGTCTGCTAGTATTGTGTCCACTTCACATTGTTAACAAATTATTGTGGGATGTAATATGTTTGTTGATTAACTTACTGTTTAATTAGATTAGTGTTTAATTAAGATAAAAAAAGATTGGTATTTGAAGTTTGCATTGTCAAGCTAATATCCTCAAGAGAGGAATATCCTCCTGTGGGGTGTAAAGTATGTGTCTGAGTTTCAATAAACAGTCATTCCTTTGGTTCTATCCCAACATCTTGTCTGTGTATGATACTTGGTGGAAAAAGGGCTGGTATTAGCTCTCGGTCTGCTCGGAATGGTTTGGAGGGCATGAGTCACTGTTTGGAAGAAGAAATCACCCAAGTGGAGTGCCAAAGCAGTTCATGAATCTGCAGTAACATTCATGTCTTGTCTGACTGTTTACCTCTCTGCCTGTGTTCATTTTAGAGACTGTGCACCTCTCACCTGTGTGCTTATGTAATTTTCCCTCAGCAGGGCTCCACACCAGTCTCTAAATAGGAACATTATATAACACCATGCAGTGCAAGCCAGCGCTGCCAATCAATATTGTGTTAGGCTTCCTGTGTGTGTGTGGCTCCTGCCGTGTGAGCTACGTCTGATTCTGTTTACCGACCTTGGCTTGTTCTTTGATTATTTCTGTCTGCTTGATACCACGACCTTTGGCGTGTTGTCCTGTCTGTCTCTGTCTGCTCATTGCCCTGACCCTTGGCTTTCCTACTAACTATCCCTTGTTGTCCTGCACTGCTGCTTCCTCTCTATGCACCAGTAGCCAACCGTGAGTGTGAGCTGGGAGACCTTGGGGGCCGCGAACTGGAGTCAGTAGTAGCAAAGTCCATCCTCACCATCAAAGGCTCTGGTGAAAACCTGCTGGCTCTTAGACTCCGCGCCCTGGGGAAACTTATGCTCTAGCTCCCTGTGTAACCTGTGTCAATGCTCCAGTGGATCTGTTTTCCTGAGCCACGCAGTAGAGTTGAGCGGACACCTGGATGTCCGGCCGAACTTCGCGAAAACGTTCGGGTTCGGTACCGAACTTGACCCCGAACCCCATTGAAGTCAATGGGGACCCTAAGTTTTCGGCACAAAAATGGCTGTAGTCCTGGCAAGTGCTAGAGGGCTGCAAAAGGAAGTAAAATGGGGGTAAGAGTAGGACAAGTGCCCTACAATAAATGAGGATAGGGAAAATAACTTAAAATCAAATAAAAAAAATAAAAATGGGAAGGGGGGGTGGATGTGGAGTAGGAGCCTAGAGGTTGACTAGGCCATGACCGTGGCAGTGTATGTGGAAGTGGCGAGGTGGAGGAGGAGGAGGTAGCCAACACTTCTTGTTTTTTTTTTTTTTTTTCTAATTGGGGTAGCCCCCAAAATATTGATGCATATTCAAAAAAACAAGTATACCAATGGCTGTGTAAGGCCGGTCTAAATGTCTATTCTGCACAAGGTACAGACAAGTCTTGTGGGATCCATGCCTGGTTCATTATAATAAACGTTAGCTTGTCCACGTTGGCTGTGGACAGGCGACTGCACTTGTCTGTGATAACGCCCCCTTCCGTGCTAAACACACGTTCAGACAATACACTGGCTACAGGGCAGACCAGCACCTTCAAGGCATAAAGGACAAGCTCAGGCCATGTGCCAAATTTAGAGACCCAGAAGTTGAATGGGGCAGACCCATCAGTCAGTACATGTAGGCGTGTGCACACATACTGTTCCACCATGTTGCTGAAATGCTGCCGGCCTGCTAAGACCTTGCCTATCAGCTGGTGGTGCTGTTTGTTGTGGCGGGCTGCTGACAAAGCTTTGCCACATTTCGGCCATGCTAACCCTGCCTTCTGAGGTGCTGGCGGTGCCACAGCGGCCTCTTCCACCTCCTCCACTGCCTTCGCCTTGTGCTTCCACTGAGCCCCCGGTGTCATTTGGAAATGCCCTCAGCAGCGAGTCTACCAGTGTGCGCTTGTAGTCGCGCATCTTCCTCTCACGCTCCAGTGAGGGAATTAAGGACCGCACGTTGTCCTTGTAATGGGGATCCAGCAGGGTGGCCACCCAGTAATCGGCACAAGTTACAATGTGGGCAACTCAGCTGTCGTTGCGCAGGCACTGCAGCATGTAGTCGGCCATGTGTGCCAGGCTGTCCAGAGGCAAAGACAAGCTGTTCTCTGTGGGAGGTGTATCATCTGTTTCCTCCGTATCCCCCAAGCCATGCTCCAGTGATGCCCACGAGCTGCGTTTTGTGCCACCCTGCTGCGGTTCCTCCTCCTCCTCATGATCTTCCTAGTCCTCCTCATCCTCCAGAACTGTGCCCTGGCTTGAATATTTTTGACCTGGCCTATGCTGGTACAGGAACCCACCCTCCGGGCTACTTGTGAATGACTGGCCTGATAACCATGGAAATGACCCCTCTTCCTCCTCCTCCTCCTCATCCTCCTGTGCCACATCCTCTTCCATCATCGCCCGAAGTGTTTTTTCAAGGAGACATAGAAGTGGCATAGTAACGCTGAGAACAGCGTCATCGGCACTGGCCATGTTGGTGGAGTACTCGAAACACCGCAATACTGTACACAGGTCTTGCATGGAGGCCCACTCGTTGATGGTAAAGTGGTGCTGTTCCGCAAAGCGACTGACCCGTGTGTGCTGCAGCTGAAACTCCACTATTGCCTGCTGCTGCTCGCACAGTCTCTCCAGCATGTGCAAGGTGGAGTTCCACCTTGTGGGCACGTCGCATAGGAGGCAGTGAGCGGGAAGGCCGAAGTTCTGCTGCAGCGCAGACAGGCGAGCAGCAGCAGGGTGAGAATGCCGAAAGCGCGCACAGACGGCCCGCACTTTCTGCAGCAGCTCTGACATATCCGGGTAGTTCTTTTAGAAATTTCTGTACCGCCAAATTCAGCACATGCGCCAGGCAAGGGATGTGTGTCAAACCGGCTAGGCCCAGAGCCGCTACGAGATTTCGCCCATTGTCGCACACCACCAGGCCGAGCTTGAGGCTCAGTGGCAACAACCACTCATCGGTCTGTTGTTCAATGCCCTTCCACAGCTCCTGCGCAGTGTGGGGTTTATCCCCCAAACATATCAGTTTTAAAACAGCCTGCTGTCGTTTCCCCCTGGGTGTGCTGAAGTTAGTGGTGAAGGTGTTACGCTGAGCGGATGAGGAGGTGGTAGAGGAGGAGGAAGTGCAGTAGGAGGAGGAGGCAACAGGAGGCAAAGAGAAATGCCCTGCAATCCTCGGTGGCGGAAGGACATGCGCTTAAATGGCTAGCCGCCTCAGGCCCACCCACCACTACATTTGCCCAGTGGGCAGTTAGCGAGATATAGCGTCCCTGCCTGTGCTTACTGGTCGATGTATCAGTGGTTATGTGGACCTTGCCACAGATGGCATTGCGCAGTGCACACTTGATCTTGTCCCTGACTTGTTTGTGCAGGGATGGCTCATCTGGAAAAGTAGTGGCGGCTGGGAACCACATACTGTGGGACAGCCACCGCCATCAGGTTTTTAAAACTGTCAGTGTCCACCAGACGGAATGACAGCATTTCAAAGGCCAGGAATTTGGAAATGCTAGCATTCAGGGCCAGGGACCGCGGGTGGGTAGGGGGGTACTTCCTCTTTCTCTCCAGTGTTTGGGAGATGGAGAGCTGTAAGCTTCCATGGAACCGTTTGGAATAGCTTGGGGACGGTGGCGGACATGGTGGTGTTGCTGTCACATGCTCTGTTTGCTGGGTGGCAGGTGACACTGTCACTGTAGAGGTGGAGGAAGAGGCCAAGGCAGCAGCAGAAGAGGAAGCAGGAGGAGGTTGAGTCCTTTCTTGGATTTTGAGGTACTTATTCCAATGCAGCTTGTGCCTTGAATTTAGATGCCTGATCATACAGGTTGTGCTCAGGTTTAGAACATTTAGGCCTCGCCTCAGGCTATCATTGCACAGCGTGCAAACCACTCGTGTCTTGTCGTCAGCACATTGTCTGAAGAACTGCCACGCTGGGGAAGGCCTTTGAGCTGCCTTTGGTGTGCTAGGTCCCTGGGTGCGGTGGATAGTAGCAGGCCTACTGTCTAGGGGGCGCTCGCTCCGCTTTTGCAACCTGCTTCCTCTTTTGCTGTGCTGGTGCCTCTGTGCGACCACCAACCCTTCCTCTAAACTGCACACGTCACTCGCATGACCCTCAGTCCATGTGGGGTCTAGGACCTCATCATCCTCCTTCCACCCACCCTTCACTACTGCCCTCCTTGTCAGTCTGTACACTGAGGAAAGCTGCAGCAGTTGGCACCTGTGTTTCGTCATCATCAGAGACGTGCTGCGCTGGTGTTTCCATGTCCTCATCCTGCAACAGAAGTGGTTGGGCATCGGTGCACTCAATGTCTTCCACTTCTGGGGCAGGGCTATGTGGATGGCCCACGGAAAGCACACCAGGAAAGTCATCAAAAAGCATAAGAGTCTGTTGCATGACTTGGGGCTCAGACTGCTTGGCTAATATGCAAGGGGCTGAGGTGAAAGACAGATGGCCATGGGGTTCAGGTGTCAACTCTGAGCTTTCATCAAGGGACCGGGAGGGAGACAATGTGAAGGAACTGGAGGCATTGTTAGCCACCCAATCTACTATCGCCTGTACTTGTTCTGGCCTCACCATTTGTTGAGCGGCATTCGGGCCTACCATATAACGTTGAAGGTTTTGTCGGCTACTCGCACCTGAGGAAGGTGTTTCACTTGTGCGTGTAGCTGGCACAGATTGGCCACGTCCTCTCCTTCCAACAGGGGCTTCACCACCAACACCAGCAGCACCAGCAGCACCACGACCACGTCCCTTATTTGACGCTCTCCTCATTCTTCCCGCAAATGTACTATGTAGCACTATTTAAGTATTTATTAATACAAAAAAAAAAAAATTCTTCTTCTTCTACAGGAACCTCTCCCTATAGAACTAGGAGATGATTTTAGAACAATAATCTGTCCCTTACAGGAGCAGCAGGAACCTCTCCCTATAGAACTAGGAGTAGAGTTAAGCGAACTTCTAGAAGTTCGGGTTCTGCTGGTTTGGCCGAACTTCGGGACAAAGTCCGGGTTCGGGTCCAGACAGAACCCGAACTTTGCCCCGGACCCCGAGCCCCATTGAAATCAATGGGGACCCGAACTTTTAGGCACAAAAATGGCTGTAAAAAAGTCCTGGAAAGTCCTAGAGGTCTGCAAAAGGAAGGAAAATGGGGGTAAGGGTGGGACAAGTGCCCTACAAAGAAATGGGGACAAGGAAATAACTTTAAATATTTTTAAGAAAATAAAAACATAAAAAAATCAAAAATGGAGGTGGATGTGGACCATCTTCAAACTGTGTGTGAAAAGTATTAATTAACGGTAGAAGCCATATTACTGTTCTAAAATCATCTTCAAACTGTGTGAAAAAAGTATAAATTAGCCAGGAGAACCCATATCACTGTTCTACAATCATCTGGAAACTGTGTGTTAAACTTAAATTAAAACCGGGAGAACCCATATCACTGTTCTACAATCATCTGGAAACTGTGTGTGAAACTTAAATTAAAACCGGGAGAACCCATATCACTGTTCTAAAATCATCTGGAAACTGTGTGTTAAACTTAAACTAAAACCGGGAGAACCCATATCACTGTTCTACAATCATCTGGAAACTGTGTGTGAAACTATAGCAGAGAAAAGCCATATCCCTGTTCTAAAATCATCTAAAAACTGTGTGTGAAAATATAGCAGAGAAAGGCCATATCCCTGTTCTAAAATCATCTAAAAACTGTGTGTGAAAATATATCAGAGAAAAGCCATATCCCTGTTCTAAAATCATCTAAAAACCGTGTGTGAAAATATAGCAGAGAAAAGCCATATC
>BLSH010308114.1:552462-571424 GCA_018402905.1 Glandirana rugosa
GTTTTAGACCGTGTCGACACGTACTATCGGTTAGTCAAAGGTTGAAGTCGAACAAGTTAATTCGAAACCGTTAACACTGTCTTGACAGTCCAGTGGACTGCGGTCCACTGTCTACCTGTGGTGACCCCAATCCTCGTGTGGCGATTCCAACACCTGGGAATCGACTGACGACGCTTACCTCGTGACCCACCATCTCAACTCGCTTGGGCTTGATATTTCAAGCCCAGGTATGGCTTGAAACCCCACTGGTACTGGGTCTGGGCTTGGGCCTGTAAACTTTTTTTCAAACCCAAGCCCAAGACCCAAGCGCATAAACTAGGGCGGACAACTTATCGACGTCCCGTTATTCAACAGGCGGGATCAAATACGCGAACCCAGAACCCGAACCCAAACTTTTTTTCAAATGTCCGGGTTCGGGTCTGGGTCATGGTCACCCCAAAGTTCGGTATGGACCCGAACTTTATAGTTCGGGTTCGCTCAACTCTACCACCCAGTGCTCCATTCGCAGCAGTCAGCTAAGGGTCCACAACCTTAGCGGTGTGCTCCTAACCCCAGTGGTGTCCATCTGTCACCTGGCGTCAGGTGACCTGACAGTTCTGTCACAATTGCCAAAGCTTAATTGAACAAGCTGAAGTTGGAAACTGATTGGCTATCATGCACAGCTGTGCCAGATTTTGCACTCTTTCATTTTAGAAAATTAACCACAGAGAGTCAGGCAATAGAATGTTCTGAAGATGGTCAGAAATGGCAACCTGCTTATTTCTGTTAGTAAGTTTCTTTTAAGTTATCTCAAATGTCCATATACACTAGCCCTTAAAGTTATGACAGGTCTACTTTAAACATGTCTAAAATAAAAGACAGGATTCTTGGTTCTGCATGATACAGTATATTCTTAGCTAACATAAGTGCATGAAAGTTATCCTTGCTCTTAACCACCCTCAGGCAAAACATTTGAGCAGAGACTACGTAAAAGAGAATTGAAAGCAGAGCTTGCTTGCACTTTCATTCTCATACCTATACAGAGCAGGGGAATAGTGGAGGCCAGATGTGCCCTGTGCTGCTCATCTTGGGGAGGGGGGGGGGGGGAATAACAATATTAATTAAATTATCTTGCCTGCCTATCCGGCCCTTCCTCCTAACTGGGGGCCTTTAGATAAGTGATGACCCCGAGTCTCTGAAAAGTAAGGAAACTGTCATCACATCTATGGCAAGCAAAAGAGATGAAAATGACTTTTACCTCTGTCATGGATCCTGCATGGTCCTAGGTGCTAGGTCAAGCATTTCTTCAACAGATATTACAGATGAATGACATTATCCTGATATTATGTGCATTGTTCAGTTTATTGTATTTATTCCAGGCACAGTGACATTTAACTGCCAACTTGCAGGTTATCGTAAACAGAAGAAAATTTACAATTCCAGTCACTGAGATTCATCATTTACTTTCTGTATTTTGTGCCTTAACTGCAGACAGATTTGTCACTGTTGTGTCATATTGGTAATCAAGCACTTGCCTAAGAGCACAAACTGCAATCAATGTAATTACATTCCAGAGATGTTCTCAGGACAAGTTCCATTTCGGCAGCTCTAGTGGAAGTTGTAGGTGTGAATTTGTTTCTCACATCTGGGAGTTAAAGAGCACCTAAAGCGTTGGAGAAAAAATACATTGTAAAGGAGGATGATAGGAGAGATAAGCATGGTTCTTGTTTTATTCACTTGAGAAAGTTTGTGAGCCATTTGGAGGGATCTTGCACATATTTGCAGTTAGCTTTTGTAGTGTTATATGTCTGCTTGAAAAAAATCATGTCATCGCAATTTAGGCCTCATACACACGGACGTTTCTTAAAAAATAAATAAAACATCGGGCCCGACATGCGGCGTTAGTGAGCGTTAGTGAGCGTCGGCATCAATAGGTGTTTTTTAAAAAAAATCATCCCTCTGCTATTTTTCAACCTAAAAATGTCGGCGTCAAAAAACGCCAGTTAACGCCGGTACAATATTAGTTGGCGTTTGTTGGCGTCGGCGTCAAAAAATGCTAAAACGTTACAGCCTCAGAACACGCTGGCTGTGGGTTCTAGTTTCAGCTCACTAACGCCGACGCCATCTACAGCTCAAAAACGTCAGCGTTTTCATGGCGCCATTAACTAACATGGAGAGCTGCAAAAAACGCCAGAAAATGCCGGCGTCAAAAAACGTCTGTGTGTATGAGGCCTCAAAGTGTACTTTTGCAGAAGACTTTGACCTTTTAGCAACTTTTGAGCTCCAGTCTAGTGACCAGTGCCAGGATAAGGTCATCCGGTGCTCAGGGCAAAGATGCCAAACTGCGCCCCCCCACCCCGTTCATGATGTGCAAGCTTAGGGGATCCTACAACCAGCAGTCGCAGTCACTCGCTTGTCAAACTCAGTGTCGCTATCACTACTCCTGTCAGCCTTGTAACAGAAGGAAGGCGTCAGTGGCGGCTGGTGGTTTTTTGTTTGGCGGGGCAGCACACAACCACCCCCTCTCCCCCAGCAGCACCTCAAACCCACACCGACAGCTACCTCCCCCCGGCTCACTGTCTACCGGTCAGTCCTCCGGCACTTACCCCATCTAGGCGACGGGCATCGTGCGGCGGCGGGCATCGGATTATTGGCAGAAATCAGGCAGCGGCAGGGATTGGGGCATCGGTGGACATCAGGCAGCGGCAGGGATAGGGGCATCGGCGGACATCAGGCAGCGACAGACATCGGGCAGCGGCTCCTGTGTCTTCTAGTCTTCTCGCTTCCCCTGTTTGTCTCCTCCCCTCCCCCTAGGCATCTAATAGGATTGCCTGTCCTTTCAGCCAATCGGGTGACAGGTATCAGACCCGCTTCCTGATTGGCCGGGAGGAGGATCAGTGTTACAATAGTGAATATTCATTCACTGTTGCAACACACCTGGGTGGGTTTCAGACGCAATGCTCTGCGCCCAAGCCCACCCTATTAGAGCCTCAGGCTCTAATCAGTGTTTCAAAAAAACACTCCCCCGCCATAGGAATGAATGTGTCTGGCGTCCTGAAAGGGGCCAGATGCATGGATAGGGAAGGTAGTGGCATGGATGGGGGGGGGGGGGTGGCGCTCGTACGCCCTCAATGGACGGCAACCCCTGGAAGGCACCCCATCCCTACAGTGAACCACTGCACCCAGGGCAGCTGCCCCTCCTGCCCACCCCTTGTCCTGGCCCTGCCAGCGACTGTGCCTAGATGGTGTCATCAGCCTGTTTCAAGCAGGAGGAAGTATCTGCAAGTCTGCCCTCCCAAAATCATCACTCAGACTGTTCATGGTAACTTTGTAGCAAATTGAAAGGCTGCAGCAAGGGCTGATCCATATCTGTTTATCATTAACTTTTTTAAATGAAAGGTCATGGAAAAGAAACACAGACATAGTGTATATGATTTCACAAGGTACAATGCAAGCACATACTATTGTACATATGATAACAAGAAGAAGCTGAAAACAGCGTATGAATGGTTCGCAAATAAAGGAAAACTCCAGCATATTTCTCCTTCAGTAGCAATGTAACAGAAACAAACTTGACTCAATTACATAGTGTGCTGGCATATACTATAGGGTTCAGCAAGAACCTCAAGTAAACATAAAAAGTAGAATATAATACCTCCGGCAGTAAATAAACTGTGTAGTAAGGGAGAAAAACTCAGAAGTAGAAATGCAAAAAAGAAAAAGAGAAAAGAGGAGAAAGGGAGTGCCGCAACTTGTCGGAGCCTTCACCATGCACCCAGGGCAGCTGCCCCTCCTGCCCACCCCTTGGTTGTGGGAGCCTTCACCATGAGCTGTAAGCTAAGATGTAAATCAACTCAAAAATAGGATGTTTCAGGACGGGTCCTCTCTAAGATGCTACAACTCCCATATTTCGTTATATGCCTCCAGTGTATCAGAAAGTCTACCTGTCACTTTTTCCATAAGTTCTATATCATTTTGGCATATAAGGCAGCTGAGGATGAGGGGGTCATTTTTTTCCAGTTATGTACTACAAGGCAATCTGTGTCTGTTTATTTCATTGCAAATTGATGTAAATCTGCAGCACATTATGATGTGGATGGTGCCAAAGTCTGAACAAAGATGGTGCCATGCTTCTGGAAATGAAGAGCAGAAAAAGGCATTGTTACGGTGAGTCATCTCTTTGAAAGCTATTAATACCTGGAAGTGTTTCACTTACAAATTACTTAGCATACATGCACCTGAAAAAATATATCTGATGCTAGGTTCACTTCATGTGTGGCAGATGTAAAATTTCCGTAAATTTGAAGCCATGGAAAAAAATTTTTTTTTCCCTGTTTTTTTTCTGAAAAATTGAAAACAATTCAGTGTCGTAGTGGAATTTTTACGAATTGAAAATCATTTTGTTACACTGGGAAGGTGAAGTTCAGTGTATATAATAGTATTAGCCTCCATGCACACTGTATCTCAACAACGACCGTTTTTGGTCGTTTTGGCGTTTTTTTAACAGCCCAAAAACGCCACTTTATTTTATCCTATGTGTCCATGCACACGTGGTCGTTTATTGTCTTTTATCAGCAGTGGCGTTTTTGGGCTGTTATCTGAACGCCCTGAATTGGCGTTCAAAAGTCGTCTGGCGTTTTTTGCAGTCAATGGAAGCCAATGAAGTAAAAAAAAAAAGCCAAAAAACGCAGACGCCGAAAAACGCTGCTAAACGCCGCTAACCGCTGCTTACAAAACACTGCAAATAGAACGTTTTGTGAGCAGCGTCTCCTACCTGATGCTGAAACAGCCCTATAGCGTCCAGTGTGCATGGAGCCTTATACTTGAAATAAAAGTACAGCTTTTTCAGTAATCAAACAAAAGTTGCTTTTTAACATTTTATTTTTAATTACAAATAGAATAATAAGAACTGTATATATTAAGAACATTTCACCTATACACGAGAACAGGTAACCACCCCCTGTTTCCCTCATAATAATATAAACGCTTCCTGTTAATATGAATTTTCAGTTATAGACCATGCTGATCCAGAAACATATATTGCCCTTTTTAGAGCTTGATGAATGTTCTCCTGATTTTCAGGTGTCATTTTATCTATAAACAAAGGGATTGTATATTTTGTGGTTTGTAACACTTCCGTACTTGAAGATGCTACTGGTGAAGAAACACTTTGTGATGATCCAGAAACAGCATAAAGGGTGTTTCTGGAATGAGAACTCTGGAGGGAAAAGCCACTGACATTTTTATTCTGGTCCTAATCATTTAATTCAATAAAGTATTTTTTTAATATCTTTAGGGCACCCCTGGCATGCCAGAATGGGTTTTATCGTTCTTGTAGGTTTTGGAAAAAAAAAATTTCTTCTCACAATATTTTCAAATTGCAGCTTTGCTCTCAGCAGAAATTGCGCTGTAGAAGTGTTTCCAAACTATAGATGTTGGTCTATAGGAGGTACAAGATGGAGCACACAAGCAAACTAAACTGGAACCTTTCCTCTGCAGTGCCTCCTAGTGGCAGAAATGCATATTTCTCTTGTTTGAGAACTGCATTGAGAAGTAGTGTTACTTAAACTGTATTCCAGGATTTGCTTGTCTGCTGAGAGAACTAGCAATATTTTAAGTCTTTACATAAAGTCTCAGAAATCTTTCATTAAGGTCTTCATGTTATATAGTTTGAATACCATGGCATAGATATGTCATTTATCATTGTAAAAGAACATATTCCACACTTCTTTTTTTTTTTTTTTCAAAAACACTTTGAAAAAAACACGGGAAAAAACTTTTTTCTTCCAATTTTTCAATTTATTTCTGGGCCTTTCCATCTCAAGGCAGCTGTAAGGTAGGCTCCTTTCACACGGGTGGTGTCTGGTCTGATCAGCAGATCTCCGGCCAAATTGAAGCAGAACAGAATGGATTACTTGCATTTTAAACTGATTCCACCAAGATGGCTGCCCCCACACACAGAGACAAGCCTGATGTGTGTGTGATGGCTCTGGACCAATAGAAGTTAAATTGGGTTCTGATGGATCTACCGTAAAGTGATTTCTCCTTAACCACTTGCCGACCGCCAACCGCAGGTTGACGGTGACAGAGTGGTTCGATATCGCAAATCGCCGTCATCTGACGGCGGCTGCGAGATCGCGCACTGTGAGCGCGCACTGCCGGAGGCACGCCAGCGCGCTCACTGTGTTCGGGGAGGGCCAGGGTGCGGGTGCAGCAGCTTCGATTGCCGCCGGCTACCCGCGATGCCCCCCCCCCCAGAGTGAAAGAACGGAGGTCTGTGTAAGTAAACACGGACCTCTGTTCTGTGTGAGGGGGAAGGGCTGTGATCGCTTCCCTTCCCCTGCTAGGGCAGTCCCCATACAGTTAGAACACGCCCAGGGAACACAGTTAACCCTTAGAGCGCCCCCTGCAGGTTAACCCCTTCACTGCCAATGGCATTTACACAGTAATCAGTGCATTTTTATAGCACTGGTCGCTGTATTAATGCCAATGGTCCCAAAAAAGTGTCAAAATGGGCCGACATGTCCGCTCCAATATCGCAGTACCGCTAAAAATCGCAGATCGCCGCCATTACTAATAAAAAATAAAAACCCCAAAAATGAATTCTCATCATCCGTAAACGCGGCCACTTTTGCGCAAACCAATCAATAAACGCTGTTTGCGATTTTTTTTATCGCAAATATGAGGAAGAATATAAATCGGCCAAAAATGGTGAAAAATAATTTTTTTTGTATTTTTTTTTGGATTTGTATTTTAGCAAAAAGTAAGAAATTTGGGGTTTTTTTTGCAAAATTGTCGCTCTTCTTTTGTTTATAGCGGCGATCAGAAATGGCGCAGCGATGATCAAATACCACCAAAAGAAAGCTCTGTTTGTGGGAAAAAAAGGACGCAAATTTTGTTTGGGTGCAACGTCGCACGACCGCGCAATTGTCAGTTAAATTGACGCAGCGCCGAATCGCAAAAAGGGCTCTGGTCCTAAAGGGGGAAATCCTTCTGGGGCTGAAGTGGTTAAAAAAAGCAGATCCGTGATTCAAATATAATTTTTTTTTCCCAATGTTTTTTATTAAAGATTTTCAGGGTACAATCAGATATGAGCAGTGTAAGTTTTACAAGGTATTGAATACAGTACAACAGCATGGCGGTGATTCAAATATAATATAGGTGCACCCTGTTTTGGTTCTAGGTTGTTACCTCTCTGCTAGAGCCAAAGGAAACACTCTCCAGACTGTACATTTTTGGATGTGTATTGAGGAGCACCTGGTACATAAGATCATCTCACGTGAAAAACTTTTTGAAACATTTAATGGTTAAGAGCATCAAATACAGCCAATGCATTTGGGGAAAAAAATCCTCCCTCTTCTTCAAAGCTTGAGCAGTCGATGTTAATGAAATCACAACTGAATGCACTCATGGACCTGTGTTAAGGCTTGATGAAGACTAACTTATGATGGCACTAAAGGCAGTTGGCTTTTTTCCCCAAAATGTGTTGGATGTACTTGAAGCTTTTTACCATTAAACATTTCAAAAAGTCCTTCAAGTGAGATGAACTTTTGTACCAGCCTCTCCTCAGTACGCATCCAAGAATGTGCAGAATAAGACATGGTAAATCAATAATTGGGAAAAGGCACTCTGCATTTTTTAACACAGCTTCCAGAGGCCAGGTCCTCTTTAATCCTTTGCAATTCAATAGAGTAAAGTTGAAAACAAATTGAGACTAGTCCCACAAATTACAAGTGAAATTCGCAGCTAAATCACGCGGTGGAGAGTAGATTTGTTTTTGTTGGCACTCTTATGGAACTATTCTTCCTCAACTGTCCCTCTTTAGCTTGCAGCATTGCGGTGTGCCTAATGTCCTTCTCCTCCATTTTGAAATAAAATTGATTAACGGCAAGGAATGAAAAAAGAGATGTGCTGTGCGGAAACGGCAGATTCTTCAGCTCCTGAAATAAAACCACCTTTACTCTTTACTCTTGGAAGTGAAGAAACGAGGAGAGCTCTTGCTTAGTTAAAAGTGACACCACATAATAGCTCTGGAGGCCGATCGGTAATTGCGTCTTGTGTGTCAGAGAGCAATGTTTTATCATTCACAGAGGAGAGAACTAATATTCTTGGCAACAATCTACACTGCAGCCAACATCTTTTAAAGTGGTTTGGGCGTTATTAAAGGATAACTGTATTTTTTTCAAACACATTAGCTCTTTATTATAACCAGGATACTAAGCGACTTTGCAGATATAAACTGGTACCTTTTCTTTCCCTGTGTTTGGAGAGCTGTCATCAGGCACAGCATGGGCTATTGTAAACATTGATTTGCTTACATGCAATCTGCACTGTAATTGCAAAGAAGGCTCGTGGACAAGGAAGACATCTGTACTATATACTTGTTTCCCTGCCAGAAGCAATACATTTGATTTCTTTGTTGCATTGCACTCAAGTGATCACTGGAGATCACAAATTGCTAGAAACAGACAGCGTCTGTATAAACTTAAAGTTTATCAAACAGGTGGAACCTCTGAGTCTGTCTGAGACCCCTGATTTCCCCAGAAAAGAAAGTGATAGGAAATGCACAATTTTGCAGTTCCCACCTGAGCAGTATCTTCCACTGGTTTAGTTGACCACTGTCTAGGAGACGATTTATCCTCACTTTGCAGACATGTCCTATTACCTCCTTTTGTATCTTCTGGACAGAAATCGAAGAGAAACCTCTCAGATGCCAGCAAAGCTGTTTTGCCTATACAGTATATATTAGGTCCATATATATTTGGACACAGGCACACTTTTCATACTTTTGGCTCTGTATGCCATCAAAATAAAATTAAAATGAAACAATCCAAATTAATTTGAAATGCAGACTTTCAGCTTTAATTCAAGGGGTTGAACATACATATCAAGTATCAATTTTAGGAACTGCAATCATTTTTATACACAGTCCCCCCATTTTCAGGGGCTCAAATGTAATTGGACAAATGAATATAATCATAAATAAAATTTTCATTTTTTATATTTTGTTGAGGATCATTTACTGGCAATGACTACCTGAGGTCTGGAACCCATGGACATTACCAAAGACTGGGTTTCCTCCTCCCTGATGCTTCGCCAGGCTCTAACTGCAGCTGTCTTCAGTTGTTCTTTTGTTTGTGCGTCTTTCTGCCTTTAGTTTTGTCTTTACCAAGTAAAATGCATGCTCAATCGGTTGAGACCAAGTGATTGACTCGGCCATTGCAGAATATTTCACTTCTATTCCTTTGAAAGCTCCTGGATTGCTTTTGCAGTGTTTTTGGATCATTGTCCATTTGTACTGTGAAGCGCCGTCCAATCAACTTTGGTGAATTTGACTGAATCTGGGCTGACAGTATCTCTCTAAACACTGCAGAATTCAGCTGCTTCTGTCACATAATAAATAAACACCAATGACCCAGTGCCACTGGAAGCCATGCATGCCCATGCCATCACATTGCCTCCACCATGTTTTACAGATGATGTTGTGTGCTTTGGATTATGAGCTGTTCCAAGCCTTCTCCACACTGTTTTCTTCCCGTCATTCTGGCACAGATTAATCTTTGTTTCATCTGTCCAAAGAATGCTTTTGCAGAACTGGTTTGGCTTTTTTAGATTTCTTTTGGGCAAAGTCCAATCTGGCTTCTCTTTTCTTTAGGCTTATGAATGGTTTGCACCTTCTGGTGATCCCTCTGTATTTGCTCTTGTGACATCTACTCTTGATTTTAAACTTTGACAATGATACGCCCACCTCCTTGAGAGTGCCCTTCACTTATCTAGATGTTGTGAATGGGTTTTTCTTTACCATAGAGAGGATCCTGCGATCATCCACCACTGTTGTCTTCCGTGGACATCCAGGTCTGTTTATGTTGCTGAGCTTACCAGTACATTCTTCTTTCCTCAAAATGGACCAAACTGTTGATTAGGCCACTCCTAATGTTGCTGCTATCTCTCTGATGGATTTGTTTCATTTTTGAAGCCTTACAATGGCCTGTTTCACTTGCATGGACAGCTTCTTTGAACACACAATGTAGGTTCACAGCAATAGATTCCAAATGCAAATACCACACTTAGAATCAACTCCAGAACTTTTACCTGCTTAATTGATGAAGAAATAACGAAGGAGTAGCCCACACCTGGCCATGAAAAAGCTTTTGATTCAATTGTCCATAGTTTTGGTTCCTTGAAAAAGTGGGGGTGGCTATTCTTAAGAGCTGTAATTCCTAAACCCTTCCTCCGATTTGGATGTACATACCCTCAAATTAAACCTGAGAGTGTGCACTTTGAGCCCATATGCATTATATAACTAGAGCCTTTATATGTTTTTGTAAACAATTAAAAAAGTAAACGTGTGCCTGTGTCCAAATATGTATAGATCTAACTGTATATGCATTAAAGTGTAGCAGAACATGGGGTGATTGTTGGCGCTTGATATCTCACTGGCGTAAGGGGGAATGTAGAGGGGGTCCGTGAAGAGTCCAATTTGGCAAGTCCTTGTGGTGGGATCCAGTGGGGGGAAGGGGTGGGGGCAATATTTGGGGAAGGGGCCGGGGGGCCCGGTTTCACAAGGGGCAGCTGGTGGAATCGTGAGATGCTCATGAGTGGAATCGAGCACATGCTTGAATAAGCAAGAAAGAAGGAAGAAGTGGTCAAGCGGAGGGGTTTTCGGCATTGTTACATGCGTGTCAGTGGGATAAGGCATAAGACTGCGCAGTGACTTATACTGCAATGCTTATTACGCTCATATGTTTGTGAGTACCTTTTATCCTTTGCTATTAAATGCTTTTAATCTGTCTGCACTTATAGGCGCTGTGTTTTTCTTCGCACTAAAGTGTAGTGCTTACCCCTGCATGAGCTGCTGTTGATTGTGGGTCCTATGTTCTGCCCTGACCCTGTTGACTGACACACTTTGTTGTAGATAGAAGGCCACTATATAATAATGCACAGAAACTAGGCCACAGAAAACCGGATGGTAGGTTAAGTAAATGTGTGATATCAAAGGAGGTAAAGAGTTTGTATATTTGCATCAAACAGAAAGCTGCAGAACTAGGTAAAGTGAACACTGGCCTATAATAGGATGATTTAACTGAACTGTGGTAATGCTAAATCAAGTTTTAACTGACGTAACTAGTAGTGGGTGGGATCAAACCCAGTTAATGCAATAATAATCTTTTTGAGTGCATTCTATACTGATACAACAGATGTGGGTATCCATAAGTGTTCCTGAATAGGGTACCAATAAAATGTGACTGAAAGTACCTAGCACCTGATAGTTAACACTTTTGATGATGCCCTTTTGTGGTTGGTGCATATAAACTGTTCCTTTAAGTGTTGGCGGTGAACGTAGATGGGTGGCTGAGTAAGAGCAATTCCTATGGCATTAGCTGTGTGTGGCGAGTTAGGATGTGTAGTTCAGCTCACAATTCCTGGAAGGCGACTGGTCTGGTCTGGTCCCAAAGGTTTGGCGATCAGCAGGTTCCAGGAGTCAGGTCTCACAGGTTGTAGTCTCTCAGCTCCAGTTCTGGAGATGCAGCAACTCCCCCTCTCCGGTTTTGTCCCTGGGGCAGCTTTGGCAGGCATGGAACACAGGTCTGTCCTTTCTCCCTGATGTAGGTGGACAAGCACAGCAGTAGGTCCACCCCGGCTTTCCACTAGGGGTTGGTCCATGAGAGTGCAGACTCCTACTGTTCAATCTTGGACGTGAAACGCGTTAGCTGCTGCCTGATGTTCGTCTCTGCTGGCATTTGATTGTACCTGCATTGTACATACATGCAACAATAAACAGCATCGATTGAAGTACGGCTGTCTGAACTTTCTGTTCTTTCTATTTGTACCGTGGCTTAGCCAGCACCCTACAGAGGTGGATTGAGGATCTAACAGGCCAGGTGAGGCTTGGAGCGGGTGTGTCCCTCTTCCTTCACTGGAATGCCCCAATCTGGATCAGTTTGCCCAGGAAAACTGTAAAGCTCTTCTCCTCCAGGTGCAGAGATTTGTGGGAATTGAAGTCTGACACCTGTTAGCTCCCACTGACAATTGTGATGCAGTGTCCCTTAAAGAACTATGATTCCCATAAGCCATGGCATCTGCTTAGCCAGTCCTCTTCCCCCCTGTTAGAGAGAGAGAGCAGGAGTAGATCCACAAATCCACACTCTGCAACACATATCCCAGCAGGAGGCAGAGAATCTTCAGTACACTGATCTTCCCAGTGATAAGCTGAGCAGGGGGACCAGTGATCATATATTGGAGGACAAGTAGAAAACAGACCATACTGGAAAAGATGTCTCTCTGAAACCATATACTGTCCCATCTGAACAGGTTGGTGAGGAGGGGGGGATCACTGCTGTTTATTGGTTCAGTTTCATGTGTAAAATGAGATGGGGCCCTGTAAACAACAGGCTTTTTAAGCAGAACCATTACAGAAGCCTGATAAATGTGAAAATGTGCCTGCATCTGCTGTTGCTGGCTGAAAATGCAGACTTTAAATACTCATATGCAGTGTTAATTTTGTCAACGAAAACATTTTCGACAAAGTTTTTGTCAGTGGCATTTTGACAGGGTCGAAAACTAAACGAAAAGTACAGCATATTTTTGTTCACTGACAAAAACTATGACGAAAATCAAATCTGTTCTAGTAAACAAACAAAAATGGGACGAAAATGTGAGGCAGGGACGTTTACCCCCGTGAACTGACTTTCAGTTTTCATGGCACTACGCCTGCTTCTGTTCCCAGCAAGCAAGCAAGTTTAATCGACTGTGCGCACCATCCGTGATGACTGCCAGAGACCAGAGCAGAATTGTGTATTACAGGCAGGCCTGCCGAGACCCTACGAGAGTCCCACTCCTGAGTCCTGACTCATAAGATGACCGGGCAGGTCCAGAGCAGAGAGGAGACTGTGAGTGTGTAGTACTAGTGTACTGTACATTACAAGTACAGCAGGCCTGAGGCTTCCCCTCAGTCCACCGTCCATCCAGAGCACTGTGTGTTTACAGGCCTCCTCTGACCACTGGCAGTGGCATCCAGAGCACTGTGCATTACAAGCCAACCAACAAGACCACCATCCAGAGCACTCTGCAGCATTACAGGCCTCCTCAGACCACCATCCAGAGCATTGTGCAGCATTACAGGCCTCCTCAAACTGTCCAGAGTGGCTAAATCTGTACCTGTGAGTTTGTTCAAACCTTAATACCATAGATAATAACATGATATCAGATTTTTTGTAGTTTGGAAATTCTAGAGAAATGCTTAAAAAATGCATTACAATTAAACTAAACACATTCAATATTAGTTGACTAAAATGATTTTATTAGACTAAAATGTACTGGAGATTTTAGTCAGCTAAAATATGATGACTAAAACTAAAATGTCATTTTAGTCAAAGACTACGACCAAAACTAAAATACTTGCAGAAGACTAAAATGGGACCAAAACTAAAATGTCATTTTAGTCCTAAGACTAAGTCTAAAACTAAATTGAAATTTGCTGCAAAAATTAACAATGCTCATATGCAATTTGATATATACCTGTGTATTTTAGACCTGCACACAGTAAAGAAAATATATACACCATACTATACCTTCATCTTTTGAAAGATCTATAGTGTTTAAAAAATACAAAAATCCATTTGAAGCACCAACAATTATATCTACAATGGCCATGTAACAGAATATAATTGGCATGTATGCATTGCACTATGCCCTTAGCTCTGTCTTTACGAAAAAAGTTATGGTCCCGTTTATATTAGGCTGCTACATGTTCTGGTTTTCATGTATTCACTTCTCCAGGCAGACACTTTTCTTACTTAGTGCATCACATCTGAGTAACCAGCCTTTCCACATTCCCAACAAACATTCCCAGATCTCCTTTCTGACAAGCCTGACAAGCAACTAACAACTGTTCATGCTCCCTTAAGTTGTGCAGACACTTTTGTTGATGGTTCAGATCAAAATCTGGCATGACATTTTTCTATCAAGCGGTACATCCAAAAACCAGCACATAAATAAAGCAAATGTTCCGATTCGCAGGTCTGAGGTCATAACATGTTTACATCATATGTCATGCTGCACCCATGACAATGCTTTGGCTTTGTATATCCAGAACCTTATCTGAAGCCTATCATCATGTCCCTGCCAGGGCTAAAGGCCTTCAGAGCCTCTCAGTGGTGTAGGAGTAGCTTAAGCCTAGCATGGGCAATGGGGGCAGTTGAGTACATGACTGTACCAGCCATAATTCCCCTATAGCAGTGCTCCCCCCACCCCTGTGTGAGCTGTGGTGTGCCTACGTCACAACGTCTGCATTGTCAGAGTGCCACTTGAGGTCATGTGGATGGTTAGAGTCCAGTGGATTCTCTAAAGGAGTATATATAACAGTTGGCTCTATGGCATACCTTCTGTAGATAGTATACAGCAGCAAATTTGGTATTCAAGCAGTATAGAAAATGGATAAGTGGGATTAGAAAAGTTAACTGTTTTTATTCCCCCATTTCGGCAAAATGTTACTATTTATTAGTAGTAGTAATAATAATAAATTAGTAGTAGTCAAGAGGAAAGCCAAAATTCAGGTGATTTTTGGTGGCCTTACGGGTGCAACGTGCTTAAAGTGGACTCTGAGGTTTAGGGGAGCATCCTAAACCCGTTCTTGTGTCAAAAAAACAGGTCCTCATTAACTGGGAACATGCTGTTAGATATTAAAGAGGAACTCCAGCCTTTTGCATAAAAATTAAAAGTCTGCAGCTACAAATACTGTAGCTGTTGAATTTCAATAAACAGCTACTCACCAGGCATGGGGATCCAGTGCGTGTCATCAACCAGCCCAGCTCTTCACCAATCGTTGAGTCTCCGTCATCTTGAGTGTGGGAAGCCGACTGTGACTTCCTACTGGCTCACAGCTGGCTCCCCACTGCGCATGCATGAGTTGTGCTACACTTTCTGAATGGACCCGCAGCCTCCTGAGACACATGACAGGTCCCCGGAGGTTGCGGGCAGGGAGAGGGACCCTATGTGATATAAACGGAAGTGGGAGTGGGTAGCTGTCAAAACTAGTACCGGCTCCCTAAAAAACAAAAAAATATGTGGTAAAGGAGGGTTCGAGGAGTAGGAGAATGGAACTTGCCTTTTTTTAGGTGACATTCTTCTTTAAGGAACAGGGGAGCCCTAATCCTAACAATAAAACTTTATTACAAAAAGACAAAAGAAATCCACTTTATTATGTATTTTTGTAATGGGTGCTGTCTTGTTTTAGGAAAGGATTACTTTTTATGTGTGCATTAACGTTTTGTTGATAAACAAGGGCATTTTATCACCATATCAGCACTGACATGATGATCACATGGCTTTGCTAATACATTTTATATCATTTGTTAAAAGTTTATCAACAAATCATTAAAGTGATTGTTAATGATCACCTTGTAAAACAACCTATTCATTTTAAAATAAAAATGAAAGGCAAAACATTTGTGTATAGACAAGAAAAAAATATTATAAACTCCCCCCCCCCCCCTTTTTTTTATAAGTGATCACATTCCCTCAGCTGCATAAGAGCTAGGGGAGGAGAAACAGTAGCACACTAATCATCCCAGTGAAAGGCTATGAAGGGGGTGTGTCTGGACAAGTCTGATTATTGGGGGAGACCAGGCTGAGTTCCCAGCAGAACTGGAGAACTGGCCACGGCATGTTCTCCTGCTTAGTGTGGTCAGTTTTTAATAGGAAAGCAGAGGGACTGGCAGGAAAACCAGAGATTTCACACAAAGGAAGCAATACAAAGAGAACAGGTTATTTTTTCATACAAGCACATGGTACAGCAGGCACATATCAGGAATATGAAATGTTGGGTTTACATACTCTTTAATCGTCATGCCTGCTGACATGGTGATCATATGCGCTTGTCAAAAGAAAAATAAGCAGTTTTTTAAGCAAATTTCAACTAAGTAGTCCATATGGTGAAATGTATTTGTACATGCTGATCATAGCCACCCCCCCCTTAACCCTCCTGCGGTATTCCTGAGTGTGACTCGGGGGGAATTTTCTGTACCAAGAGCGGTAACCCCGAGCCACACTCGGGATCTCATCGCTGGATCCAGGCAATGTTACTTACCTTGTCCCCTGGATCCAGCGATGTCCCCCGCCGTGTCTGCGGGCTGTGTCCTCCACCCGATGCCTCTGTGTGCCGGGCTCCGTTCCCTGACCGATGGCAAATTCAAAAAGTGAAACACACACTATACATACAGTACACTGTGATCTGTAAGATTACATTACTGTATGAAATCATTTCACATCCCTTTTGTCCCTAGTGGTTTGCCCAGTGCCCTGCATGCACTTTTATATTATATATGTCATTCTTTCTGCCTGGAAACTTGAGAATGTCCATGGCATCCAAAAAGCGCCCGTTTACCTTAAAAGTGGTTTTTGACCAGCTAGAAAACAGCGATAGTAAATAAGAATCATTTGCAGAATTGAGTGATACTGATAGGTGGGGAAATTTATCATCAGAAACTGAAAGTGACGACAGTGACAATTCTGCAAATGAGCAAATTTCAGTGTTTTTGATTTGATTACATTATTGAATACATTTTATTATTATTATATTATTATTTTTGATAATTATTTATAGTTATTTATTATATTATAATTTATGATTTTGTGTTTCAAACTTAATCATACCCGGGATGTCTACTAGACTCTTGTTTGGACAGATTTAAGTGAGTTATTCCTAAGAATTACAGGCCTGCAATATAAAACGCCAAATTTCTATGCAAAACAATGTACCACTTTTAGATGCAAAAATCTGACATAATCACCGCCAGGGAGGTTAATCTCCTCTTCTCAAGAGAGAATAAATTAAGTTCCTCTAATCCTTCCTCATAGCTGAGCTCCTCCATGACTCTGAACAGCATATTCCAGATGAGGTCTTACTAATGATTTGTACAGTGGGTCAAAATGATATCCCTCTCTCTCTGGAGTCCATACCTCTCTTAATGCAAGAAAGGATTTTGCTCACTTTTGAAACTGCAGCTTGGCATTGCATGCCATTATTAAGTTTATGATTCACCAAAACCTCAATATCCTTCTTCACTATGGATTCCCCCAATTGTACTCCCCCTAGTATGTATGATGCATGCATATTCTTAGCATATTCTTAACTTTACATTTATCAACATTAAACCTCATTTGCCACATAGTCGTCCAATTAAACAGTGCATTGAGGTTTGTGTGTTGGAGACATCCTGTAAGGACGTTATTCCACTGCATAGCTTGGTGTCATCTGCAAACAATGAAATGGTACTTTTAATCCCAGACCCTATATCATTTATAAATATATTAAAAAGCAAGGGTCCCAATGTGACAACAATGAAGAAATGACACTTTGCTACAATGTAAAGTAGTGAGTGTACAGCTTGTATAACAGTGTAAATTTGCTGTCCCCTCAAAATAACTCAACACACAGCCATTAATGTCTAAACCACTGGCAACAAAAGTGAGTTCACCACTCAGTGAAAATGTCCAAATTGGGCCCCAAAGTGTCAATATTTTGTGCGCCCACCATTATTTTCCAGCACTGCTTTAACCCTCTTGGGCATGGAGTTCACCAGAGCTTCACAGGTTGGCACTGGAGTCCTCTTCCACTCCTCCCTGATGACATCACGGAGCTGGAGGATGTTAGAGACCTTGCACTTCTCCACCTTCCATTTGAGGATGCCCCACAGATGCTCAATAGGGTTTAGGTATGGAGACATGCTTGGCCAGTCCATCACCTTTACCCTCAGCTTCTTTAGCAAGGCAGTGGTTGGCTTGGAGGTGTTTGGGGTCATTATGTTGGAATACTACCCTGCAGCCCAGTCTCCGAAGGGAGGGGATCGTGTTGTTGTTGAATATTGCAACATGTCAAGAATTTAATCATGCAAACTTCTAAAGTTACAGAAAGATCCTCTATCTAACAAGTATGTTTGAATCTGCTTGTGGGCTCACTTCTTTTGTGAGAGGCTATAGAAATTCTTGTGTGTAAGAGAAAGATGTCAATTTTAAAAGCAAACTTAAATGAAGGGGAAAAAAAATCTGCAAGGAGGCGCACTATGTCAGGGCCACAGCTACCTACTTCTAGAAGATCACATTTTGGTAACATTGCATTAATAACTAATATTTAATTCATGAGAAAGGGCCCGCAAGCATTTCAGGAAGTATTTACCCATCAATCCTGAATTTTAAAGCAAATCTATCACATGATGCAAGATCAGTGTTGTGGAATAGGCAGATGCTAAACTACACAAGTGTAATTTATCTACTGGAGAATGGCTTGAGGCCTCATTCAATTTAAATTCTTAAAAGGGGCCACAAAAAAGGAGTAAGAGAACAGAAACAAAAACAATCTAGTAAATAAAGAAGTAGGTTAAAAGTGAGTGGACTTGCCGTATTTGCAATTTATTGACTGTTGCCTGGAACAACAGCCCTTTAACCACTTCAGCCCCAGAAGGATTTCCAGCTTTAGGACCGGAGCCCTTTTTGCGATTCGGCGCTGCGTCGCTTTAACTGGCAATTGCGCGGTCGTGCGACGTTGTACCCAAACGAAATTTGCGTCCTTTTTTTCCCCACAAACAGAGCTTTCTTTTGGTGGTATTTGATCACCGCTGCGTCATTTCTGATCGCCGCTATAAACAAAAGAAGAGCGACAATTTTGCAAAAAAACCCAAATTTCTTACTTTTTCCTAAAATACAAATCCAAAAAAAAAATATAAAAAAACATTTTTTTTTCACCGTTTTTGGCCGATTTATATTCTTCCTCATATTTGCGATAAAAAAATCGCAATCGGCGTTTATTGATTGGTTTGCGCAAAAGTGGTCGCGTTTACGGATGATGAGAATTCATTTTTGGGGTTTTTAATTTTTTTTTTTTTTTTTACTAAAAATGCCGGCGATCTGCGATTTTTTGCGGTAGTGCGATATTTCAGCGGACATGTCGGAACGTTTTGACACTTTTTTGGGACCATTGGCATTTA
>BLSH010308114.1:571434-583901 GCA_018402905.1 Glandirana rugosa
ACTACGTGTTCTTTCCGGCGTTTGTCATACGACTTCTGTTCGTCTGATTTCTGTACCTAATGACCTTGGTACAGGACACCAGACTACTCTGGTTCTATTTGAATAAACCAAGTCTACCACAGTTTGCACACACCGCCGTTGGTCCATTCCGCATGTTTCTGTTCACACAGAACGGATGTCAGTTCGTACCACCACCCTTTCAGTACCACACCCCGACGTACTTACGACGACCGTGACCCCTCGATGGCGAGTAAATCCTTTGGGACTTACGGTTGTACATGACACTGTATGACTTCGAGTCCATCACCTTTACCCTCAGCTTCTTTAGCAAGGCAGTGGTCGTCTTGGAGGTGTGTTTGGGGTCGCTATCATGTTGGAATACTGCCCTGCGGCCCAGTCTCCGAAGGGTGAGGATCATTCTCTGCTTCAGTATGTCACAGTACATGTTGGCATTCAGGGTTTCCTAAATGAGCGGTAGCTCCCCAGTGCCAGCAGCATTCATGCAGCCCCACACCATGACTTTCCCACCACCATGCTTGACTGTAGGCAAGACACACTTGTCTTTGTACGCCTTACCTGGTTGCCGCCACACACGTTTGACACCATCTGAACCAAATAAGTTTATCTTGGTCTCATCAGACCACAGGACATGGTTCCAGTAATCCATGTCTTTAGTCTGCTTGTCTTCAGCATACTGTTTGCGGCCTTTCTTGTGCATCATCTTTAGAAGAGGCTTCTTTCTGGGATGACAGCCATACAGACCAATTTGATGCCGTGTGCGGCGTATGGTCTGAGCACTGACAGGCTGACCCCCCACCCCTTCAACCTCTGCAGCAATGCTGGCAGCAGTCATATGTTTATTTCCCAAAGACAACCTCTGGATATAACGCTGAGAACGTGCACTCACCTCCTTTGGTTGACCATGGCGAGGCCTGTTCTGAGTTGAACCTGTCCTGTTAAACCACTGTATGGTCTTGGCCACCGTGCTGCAGTTCAGTGTCAGGGTCTTGGCAATCTTCTTATAGCCTAGGCCATCTTTATGTAGAGCAACAATTCTTTTTTTCAGATCCTCAGAGAGTTCTTTGCCATAAGGGGCCATGTTGAACTGCCAGTGACCAGTATGAGAGAGTGAGAGCGATAACACCAAATTTAACCTATTCACACTTGAGACCTTGTAACACTAACTAGTCATATGACACCGGGGAGGGAAAATGGCTAATTGGGCCCAGTTTGGACATTTTCATTTAGGGGTGTACTCACTTTTGTTGCCAGCAATTTAGCCATCAATGATTATGTGTTGAGTTATATTGAGGGGACAGCAAATTTACACTGTTACGCAAGTTGTACACTCACTACTTTACATTGTAGCAAAGTGTCATTTGTCACATGAAAAGATATAATAAAATATTTACAACAATGTGAGGGGTGTACTCACTTTTGTGAGATACTGTATATAGACATAGTATGAATTGGCCCCACCCCCCTCTCCCTCCTCAGTGAATTTGATTTCAATGGCTCCTGCTGCTGCCTTCATGTCCAGTGAGGAGAGAGAGAGCAGTGATGCTGCTCTCGGGCACAGAGCTTGATCTAGTTCTGACTCGGGTAAGTATTTAAAGGGGTCGTAAAGCCTTAAGGTTTTTCACCTTAATGCGTTCTATGCATTAAGGTGAAAAATCTAGGCTGCAGCCCCTCCCCTCCCCCCCAGACCCCCCTTTTTCTTACCTGAGCCTGATCCGAGCCAGCAATGTGAATGAGTGCAGCAGCTCCAGACGCTGCCTTTCTCCTAATTGGACAGATTGATAGCAGCAGGAGTCATTGTCACCTGCTGCTGCCAATCAAATCCTGTGACATTGGAGCGGGGGGGGGGGGCAGAGTCCCTCACGGTTGCCCCTGGGAAAGTGGCTTTCCGTGGGGGCACCCGATGAAGAGGAGGGGCTTGAAGTGGCAGTGGGGGGGTCCCAGAAGAAGAGGACCGGGGCTGCTCTGTGCAAAACCAATGCACAGAGCTGGTAAGTATAACATGTTTGTTATTTAAAAAAACAAAAAAAACACAAAGGTTTACAACCACTTTAAGAGGGGCTAATCTTGGAAGTTTTTTTTTTCCTTAAAGCGGTTGTCTACTCAAAAATTAAAAAAAATAAAAATAAAAACCTGCAAGATAATAGCATAATGAGCTAGTATGCACCGAATACTAGCTCATTATGAAATACTCACCTTGAAACGAAGATCCGACCGAGCCGCTCGGTCCCCTCCGTGGGAGCGGACATCTTCACCCGGATCTTGCAGAGGCAGAGAATGCATTAAGGCAGTGGTTCTCAACTCCGGTCCTCGGGACCCACTAACAGGCCAGGTTTGCAGGATAACTGAAATACATCACAGGTGATATCATTTGCTGATCAGTGATTGCAGTATTCTAGTCTGCATCTCCCCAAGGTAATACTTAAAATCTGGCCTGTTGGTGGGTCCCGAGGACCGGAGTTGAGAACCACTGCATTAAGGTAACAAAGGTTTAGCCTTTACAAACACTTTAAGGGTGTTTATTTTGAAATTTGCAATTTAAAGTGATTATACAGAATAGGTACATAACCAGAGGAATGTTCTCTCTTGCTTTGTCGTTTCATGAATACAAAGACAAATAATTCTCCGACATGCTATCTCAATGTGTCTGGCTCTGCTCTTGTTTTCGTAACCGGAATAAATCCCCCCCATGTCTTCCAATAAATATTTACATGTATATCTGCAAGTTGGAGAACGGATTGCAAGTTCAATCAAATCTGATGGAGCCGCTGAGGCTGAATCAAATAGAATGAAATTGCTTGAAAAATGTTTCAGTGGCAGAGCCCAGGGTGGAAATTTGGTTATTTGTCTTAAAAGAGAAAGCATTACTTTTGGGAAAGGAACAAATGCATTATAAATCAGATAAGTGAAGGAAGGAAATTATTTTTGAAGCAGAGGCTATGATAAGCACACTTTCAGATCGTTCTCCAGTTATGATTTACAGGGAAATAATATTCCAGAATAGAAGATAGAGATAGGCTTCAACACCTTCAGGGCTTAGTAACATAGATGCCTTCTGGTGGATCACAAATCATCTGAAATAAGTTACCGGTCCTCCTTGCTTCTCATTTAAAGAAGAACTCCAGGAACAACTTAAAAAAAATGTTTGGAGTTGAAAGGGTTAGAATACCTGCCATGTTCCTATACCTGTGTTTGACCCCATTTAAGAAATCTGTCCTGATTCTTGTGCTCAAAGGGATAAGGTCTGAGCCTGTATCTTAAATCAGACATGCTGATGCCATGAGTACCTTCTTAGTTGATGATTCATGGGCAAGGAGCTTATTCTCTTATTCTGAGGTGTCAAACAACTGAGGTTTAGGATAAGGTTTCCACCACCCTTAACCACTTCCCTACCAGACACTTATACCCCTTTCCTGCCCAGGCTAATTTTCAGCTTTCAGCTCTGTCACACTTTGAATGACAATTGCGCGGTCATGCAACGCTGTACCCAGGGCTGGCCCAAGATATTGTCCTGCCTTGGTCCAAGAATGAAATGCTGCCCCCCTTACCCCCCCCCCCCCCCAAAAAAAAAAAATCATGACCACCAAAAGGCCCCCACATCCAGTATTTTATATCATGATAATTAAAACTAAAATTAAATTTATCAGGAAGTCAGATTTACATAGAACAGAACCTTGTTTATATGCAAAACTATATGACATACCATTATGTTCAATTCCAAGGGGCAGGCTAGGGTAGTATGTGGACATGCTAGGGCAGTATATAGACAGGCTAGAGTAGTATATGGACAGGGTAATGCAGTATAGAGGCAGACTAGACTAGTATGTAGACAGGCTATGGTAGTATATAGACAGGCTAGGGTAGTATATAGACAGGCTAGGGTAGTATATAGACAGGCTATGGTAGTATATAGAAAGGCTAGGGCAGTATATAGACAGGCTAGGGTAGTATATAGACAGACTATGGTAGTATATAGACAGGCTAGGATAGTATATAGACAGGCTATGGTAGTATATAGACAGGCTAGGGCAGTATATAGACAGGCTAGGGCAGTATATAGACAGGCTAGGGTAGTATAGGGACAGGATAGGACAGTAAAGGCGGGCTAGAGTAGTATTGGGGCAGGCGGAGTGGCCCAGGGGGCAGTTGTCATCATGACACACAAAACTGCTGGGTAAATAGAAGAGAAGGAGAGGCGGCCGTGGTTTAGTTTGCTGCCCCTCTCAAAGTGTTGCCTGGGTCCAATGGACCCACTGGGACCCATGGTAGGGCCCTAACTGTATTCATATGAAATTTGTACCCTTTTTTTCACTCAAATAGAGCTTTCTTTTGGTGGTATTTAATCACCACTGTGTTTTTAATTTTTTGCTATATAAATGAAAAACATTGGAAAATTTTGAAAAAAATACCACGTTTTTCCTCTGTTATAAAATTTTGCAAATAAATAATCTTTCTTCATAAATTTTGGTCAAAATGTATTCTGTTACATTTCTTTGGTGAAAATAACCCAAATCAGCGTATCTTATTTAGTCTGTAGAAAGATTATAGAGTCCACAAACTATGGTAATATATACTGTATTTTAAAATTGATCAATCCTGCTCATTCTCTTTTCTTGAGGCCTGAAAAGTCCAGGAAAGTACAAATACCCCCCAAATTACCCCTTTTTGGAATGTAGACAGGCCAAGGTGTTTAGTAAGAGGCATGGCAAGTTTTTTGAAGTTATATTTTTTTTGTTGTAATTATTTGATCAATGTAATCGATTCGGGGTAGTGAGTCATTTTAAAGTTAATTACGATAAATCTGAAGCTTTAAATATCTCATTACCAAATAAAATTCAATATTTTCTTCAAAGAATTTTTTCTTTTAAATGGCAAAAAATCACCATTAAATATTTAGGAATAATTAGGAGATCGCCAATGGGGTGGGTCAGACTGACACACCGCACCACCGATCGCCGCGATGCGCGCCCCCGAGGACGCGTGATCGCGGGTTATCCTGAAAGACATCATATGATGTCCAGTCAGGATAACAGAACCCCCACTCCACCTATAGCAAAATGATGGGCGGGCGGGAAGTGGTTAAACATTTTTTAAACGTCGCCTACGGAGATTTTTAAGTACTTTAGTTTGTCGCCATTCCACGAGTGTGTGCAAATTTAAAGCATAATATGTTGGATATCAATTTACTCGGCGTAACATCATCTTTCATATTATACAAAAAAGTGGGCTAACTTCACTGTTTTCTTATTTTTTTAATTTAAAAAAAGTGTATTTTTTCCCCAAAAAATTGCGTTTGCTCAAATACGGTGTGACATAAGTATAGCAACGATCTCCATTTTATTCTCTAGGGTCTCTGCTAAAAATATATATAATGTTTGTGGGTTCCAAATAATTTTTTTTTAGCAAAAATTGCTGATTTTAACTTGTAAACAACAAATGTCAGAAATAGGCTTGGTCCTTAAGCGGTTAATTCTGAGCATAAAAAGTAATATTTTGGCAATATGTTTTGGAGTCTATAGGGAAGGCAAAATTAGGTCAGCCCCTGGTGTTCTTGTAGGGTGCAATTGGCTTTAAATGACCATTGAGGGTTAGAGAACTTGTTCTTGTGTCACAAAACTACCCTTTATTATTATTTTTAACATTTTTTCACAAAAAGAAAAAAAAGAAAAAGTAAAATAAAAAATGCAAGGCACCAGTACAGAAATAATGGTCCACAAGGGGGAAAAAAACAGTAAAGAACACTGAATAAATAACCTAAACTACACTAAATACAACCCCTTCCCAGAACAATCACACCTTCTAATTAAATAAAAAATAGAAAGAGTAAATTTTTTTCCAAGCAAATTTCACCTAAATAGCTCTGTGACTGAAATTATGACTTCAACCACTTCAGCCCAGGAAAGATTTCCCCCTTTAGGACCAGAGCACTTTTTGAGATTCAGCACTGCGTCGCTTTAACTGACAATTGCGCGGTCGTGCGACGTTGTACCCAAACAAAATTTACGTCCTTTTTTTTTCCCCAAATAGAGCTTTCGTTTGTTGGTATTTGATCCCCTTTGCGTCATTTCTGATCACCGCTATAAACAAAAAAATGTGTGACAATTTTGCCAAAAAAAAACAAAAACAATATTTCTTACTTATTGCTAAAATACGTATCCAAAAAAATTAAAAAAACAAACAATTTTTTTTATCGGTTTTGGCCGATTTATATTCTTCCTCATACTTTTGATAAGAAAAATCGCAATCAGCGTATATTGATCGGTTTGTGCAAAAGTTGCGAATGATGAGAATTCATTTATGGTTTTATTTTAATTTTTTTACTAGCAATGGCGGCGATCTGCGATTTTTATCAGGACTGCGGCATTCCTG
Source organism: Glandirana rugosa (assembly GCA_018402905.1). NCBI lineage: Eukaryota > Metazoa > Chordata > Amphibia > Anura > Ranidae > Glandirana > Glandirana rugosa. The sequence continues at coordinate 577,822 of BLSH010308114.1, forward strand.
CGGACATATCGGACCATTTTGACACTTTTTTTGGGACCATTGGCATTTATACAGCGATCAGTGCTATGAAAATGCACTAATTACTGTAAAACAATCACTTGCAGGGAAGGTATTAACCTGGAGGGGGCGCTCTTAGCGGTTAACTGTGTTCCCTGTGTGTGTTCTAACTGTAACTAACTGGGGGCTGGGATGGCTGGGGGGGGGGGGGGGAGTGATCGTGGCTCCCATATACAGGGAGCCTGCGATCACATTCCTTCCCCCCTGTCAGAACGGAGATCCATGTGTTTAAATACACGGACCTTCGTTCTGTCACTGCAGGGGAGCGATCGCGGGTAGCTGGTGGACATCGAGTCTGCCCTACCCACTCCCTGGCTCCCCCGGAACACAGTGGGCGTGCCTCCGATGGCGCTGACGATCCACAATCTCGTGGCTGCTGTCAGGTGACGGCGTTTCGCGATATCGAACCACTTTGCCGTCGTCAATCCATGGCGGGTGGTCAGCAAGTGGTTAACCTAAAGGCTAAAGGAAATCCTTAACTATTAACCACCCTCGTAAATATCCAGCCCCATATGCTAATCAGATTTGCTGAAATCACTCCGCTTAGCCCTACTGAGGTTATTGTGACAGAGGAACTGGGTAATGAAACATTTCTGTTTGAAAGGCTTTCACAATGGATACTGGAGATTGGAATGCAATGGATTTATACAGAGCAACATACTTAGATCTCTAATAGTGCTGAGGTTTGAACACCTTGTGGGTGTGACTAATAGTGGCACCGAACCTATGAGCAATGTTCTTTCCGTGTGCTACCATAATCACGACTAGACATGTGCACTGCCGAAAAATTAGTTTGTTTTCGTTTCATTCGTTTTTTTTTCTTAGTGTTCCGGGTCATTCGTTATGATCGAAATTCGTTATTTCGAATAAATTCGTCACTTCGGAAGAATTTGAATTTTGAATTCCGAAAATTCAGAAATTCGGATTTCCGAAATCCGAAAATTCAAAAATTCGGAATTTCGAAATCTGAAAATTTGGAAATTCGAAAATCCACAGATTCAAAAATCCAAAAATAAGAACGAAAATCGAAAAAATTTAAAGAACTAAAATCTGAAAATGAGAACGAAAATGCGAAAATCCGAAATAATAATTAACTAACTAATAATAACTAACTATTAAATTATAGGTATTGGAATTTCCTTTCAAATTTGGCTGTTGGTAAACGTAATGAATATGAATTTATCTGAAGTTACGAATTACCCGAAATAACAAATGCCGCATCTAAACAAATGGAACATAACAAATTTAGAATAATAAAACGTTTTTATCATTATTATTTATTTTTTATTAATTCGTTACATTACATTTGTTTAGATGCGGCATTCGTTATTTCGGATAATTTGTAACTTCGGATAAATTCGTATTCGTTAGGCTACTTTCACACTGGAATGTTTTTCAGGCGCTGCGGTGCTAAAAATAGCGCCTGTGCAGCGTCTGAAAAACTCTCCCCCCATTCTCCCCAGTGTGAAAGCACTCTGTGTGATTGCAAGGCGGTAAGAAAAGTCCTGCAAGCCGCATCTTTGGGGCAGTGCGGTGAGTGGTGTGTACACCGCTCCTTCACCCCCCCTCCATTGAAAGCAATGGACAGCGCTCCCGAAGCGGCTGTACACCGCCTCGGAAGCCCCAAGCGGTGGCACTTTTAACCCCTTCTTTAGGGTTAAAAGTGCCCCGCTCCCGTCTGCATATCGGTAAATGCGCCGCTAATTAGCGGCGATTTACCGTTACCGCCCCTCACCCACCCCAGTGTGAAGGTAGCCTTACGTTCACTAACAGCCAAATTTGGAAGGAAATTCTAATACGTATAATTTAATAGTTAGTAATAGAGTTGAGCGAACACCTGGACGTTCGGGTTCGGAGGGTCCGTACGAACTTTGGGAAAAAGTCCGGGTTCGGCACTTGGACGTTCGGGTTCGGAGGGTCCGTACGAACTTTGGGAAAAAGTCCGGGTTCGGCACCGAACGTTGCCCGAACGTTATCCCGGACCCCGAACCCCATTGAAGTCAATGTGGACCCGAACTTTTAGGCACAAAAATGGCTGTAACAAAGTCCTGGCAAGTGCTAGAGGGCTGCAAAAGGAAGTAAAATGGGGGTAAGAGTAGGGCAAGTGCCCTACAAAAAAATGGGGATAGGGAAAATAAACCAGGAGATGATTTTTGAACAATAATGTGTCACTTACAGCTGCAGCTAGAACCTCTCCCTTTAGAACTAGGAGATGATTTTTGAACAATAATCTGTCCCTCTAAGCAGAAGCCTCTACCTAGTGCAGTCAGATCGCTCAAAGCAGCAGTATGTGAAATCTCAAATTACTCCCACAATCTGATCATTGTGTTAGGCAGGGTTTGATCTGCAAATCTGTCACTCAAAGCAGCAGTATGTGAAATCTCAAATTTCTGAAATCTGTCCCTCAGAGCAACAACAGTAGTAATCTCAGGATGCAGGATCAGATGTTAAAATGTCTGCAATCTGTCCCTCACAAAAACGCCGGCAGCTTCCTCTCCCTACACTAACCCAAGAGCATGTGACATGCAGCACTGTGACTCCAGCCTCATATAGAGGCTGGGTCACATGATGCACTGGCCAATCACAGCCATGCCATTAGTAGGCATGGCTGTGATGGCTTCTATGGGCAAACCAGTGAAACACTTGTTGATTGGCTGCCCTGCAGCTATTCAACATGCGTGATCAACTACCAGAACCCAGAACCCAAACCCGAACGTTTTTTGAAACGTTCGGGTCCGGGTCCTGGACACCCCAAAGTTCGGTACGGACCCGAATGTTACAGTCCGGGTTCGCTCAACACTAGTTAGAAATAGTTATTATTAGTTCGTTAATTATTTCGGATTTTCAAATTTTCGGATTATAGAATTTTCGGATTTTAGTTTTTATTTTAAGAATTTCGTTCTTTTGAATTTTCGTTCTTATTTTTGGACTTTCGAATCGTCAAACCTCCGAATTTCCGAATTTTCGAATTTCCAAATTTTAAATTAAACGGACTTTTGTCGAATTCCATCGAAAAATGAATTTGCAACGAAACAAATTGCGCATGTCTAGTCACAACAAGTAGAGTGGTAAAGCTTTGTAAGGTATGCTGGAGAGTTCTGAGACATGCTGTGAAGTTGCCTGAAGGCTCTCTCTCCCATAGGCAATTCTACACTTAGGGGTCATTTCATAAAAAGAAAAATTGTTGTGCAAATGTGTATATTTCCTAGGATCATCAGCTCCATCTAGTGGCCAGATTGTGATATGTTCCTGATTGAGTTATTTCAGGAAAATACTGCATTATGGCCGCTAGATGGAACTGGCTATCATGGGAAATAAACATATCAGGCAAAATACAAGGAATATTCATGATGGCTGTGTGAATGCTGTAGACATTTGCACAGCAAACATTTTATAAATGGAGCAAATAAATTGACCCTTTTACAGAATAGATCACTAAAAGAAGCGTTTATATACTTACCTAGTGGAGGATTGGTGTTTGTTTCATGATGTATAAAACCAATGCCACCAGTATTTTTGATCATTGTTTATTAACCACTTGCCGACCGCCAACCGCAGGTTGACGGCGACAAGGTGGTTCGTTATCGCAAATCGCCATCATATGACGGCGGCTGCGATAACGCAGTGTTCAGGGAGGGCCAGGGAGCGGGTGCGGCGGCTTCGATTGCCGCCGGCTACCCGCGATGCCCCCCCCGGAGTGAAAGAATGGAGGTCTGTGTGTGTAAACATGGACCTCCGTTCTGTGAAGGGGGAAGGGCTGTGATCACAGCCTTCCTGTATACGGAGGCTGTGACCACTTCCCTTCCCCAGCTAGGGCAGTCCCCCCACAGTAAGAACACGCCCAGGGAACATAGTTAACCCTTAGAGCGCCCCCTGCAGGTTAACCCCTTCACTGCCAATGGCATTTACACAGTAATCAGTGCATTTTTATAGCACTGATCTCTGTATAAATGCCAATGGTCCCAAAAAAGTGTCAAAATGGTCCGACATGTCCGCTGAAATATCGCAGTACCGCAAAAAATCGCAGATCACCGCCATTACTAGTAAAAAAAAATAAAATAAATAAAAACCCCAAAAATGAATTCTCATCATCCGTAAACGTGGCCACTTTTGCGCAAACCAATCAATAAACGCCGATTGCAATTTTTTTTTTTTATCACAAATATGATGAAGAATATAAATCGGCCAAAAACGGTGAAAAAAAAATGTTTTTTTATATATTTTTTTTGGATTTGTATTTTAGCAAAGTAAGAAATTTGGGTTTTTTTGCAAAATTGTCGCTCTTCTTTTGTTTATAGCGGCGATCAGAAATGACGCAGAGGTGATCAAATACCACCAAAAGAAAGCTCCATTTGTGGGGAAAAAAGGACGCAAATTTCGTTTGGGTACAACCTCGCACGACCGCGCAATTGTCAGTTAAAGCGACGCAGTGCAGAATCGCAAAAAGGGCTCTGGTCCTAAAGCTGGAAATCCTTCCGGGGCTGAAGTGGTTAAAATGATTTGGTAGATCAAAAACGTTAAAGCTGAACTCCAGGATTGTGCAAATACAAGAGCCATGTGTATTTTTACTGGAATCTTGGTGTGCTTTGTGTATTTCCTCCAGATCTGTGCAGTAATCCAGTGTGACACTGCGGTTTCCTGTAATAAAGATTATATATAAGGTGTGGAATGCTTGGGTCATCACCCTGCCAACATCCCTGGATCGATATCAAACGATCATATAGCTTTCCTGTGGGACTTTAAAGACCGTGTAAAATCCAAAGACAATGTCTTACAAAAGTATAATACCAACTTTACTTACTGTACATCACATTTACATTTTGGTTGACCCATTTACTTGTGTACAATACACCATTATAATGGATACCCCCTAGTCCATGGTCTGATGTTCGAATGTGTTTCATGTAGTGCTCAGCTTGTCTGCACCATTGCCAGACCAGGACCTTAAACGACATGTTTTGGTGAAATCCTTCCTCAGGGGTAGGTGGTATGTCATATCTACAATATAATGCAAATCATTTAATTACCTATTATCCAAAATACCTAATGATGTTGCTAATAAACACATATCATACTCACATTTCAAATTCATGCAGAAAAGGAAACTAACCAGCCACAGATTAAAAACAAAAACTAATTCAGAGTTGTTGTCTCATTTCTCTCCAACCATGGACCCAGCATGCCCCGGCTGATGATGTCACAAGGGGGTGGGGTGATGTCATTGGGTCGGGCCGCCCCTTGGCATATTTACCGACAGGTGGCAGCATAGCTTTTGTTCGGATCACAGGCTGGAATTCATTGTGATTGATGTTGGATCTACTTTGGGGGACATTTATTTTATTTTTGCTTTTGAATAAAGGACCTGTCAAAAACTGGCTCTATTTTTTTTACACACTTTTAACAACACTGTACCTCATACTCATTCACGTGATGAGGGCCAGGATCTGGGGGCCCCCTTGTTAACAGTTAAAGGGGGTTTACACATATGGCAACGTTTCGGAGCCTGGCGAAGGGACCCTGCGTGGCTCTGTAACGTTACCGTATGTGTACCGTGTAACCATGTGAATAAAGCTTTTGGACCTTGGTGTGCTGATGACATTTCTACCCTTTGATTACCTACGGTTTCCAGCCAGTGGTCATTACAGCACCCAGGATTTCTACAGCCATTTTCAGGAACGTATGCATGGGGAATATTACTTTTGGACTCTTCCATCAAGAGTCCCCATCAAAGACCCCTTACATGAGAGTCCACATGAGAGTCCCCCTTACATCCAGGTCCCCATTACTGTCCCTTCTTGCATCAGAGGGCCGCATAAACTCTGGCAGGGGGCTAGATTTGGGCCATGGGCCACAGTTTGCAGGGGTTAAGATCAACTTTAAATTTTAGTTTAGCCTTGAGGGTACCTCTTTCTCCATTACTATCATGTATATATATATAGTTACACAGTTACATAGTTAGTCAGGTTGAAAAAAGACACAAGTCCATCTAGTTCAACCAAAAAAAAAAAAAAAAAAAAAATATA
>BLSH010308114.1:590547-603557 GCA_018402905.1 Glandirana rugosa
ACGATTGTCCTCGAGGACCGTACAGTGGTCCAAGTCTACAGTCACCGCCAACGGTTTTTCGACAGTAAAATTAAGTGATTAATAATTATTCCTGAGTATAACTCTTGAGACGGACGTACGTAAGGTTTTGCATGCAGAGGTCCCTACAAACGACCGTATATCTTACTTTCCGTTTACATTTCCGTTCAATGTATTTTGTTTCATAAACGTCGCGTTCTTTGATCCAACACCTACCCGAGTCTGACTCACTGACTCTGGCCTCTCACGTTACAGGTGGGTCTCCCACTATATTCAGTAACCACCGTTATTCTTGGCAATGACTTATATCACCCTCTGGGTGGACATTGCACTCTCCGGTCTCAGTCACTCAGTCTGAGCCCATCCACAACCTAGTTTCTTGCGCTGCAAATACTTTGTTTTATGTAACTTGCCTTTACATTTGCCTTTCATTCTATATGCCAGCAAACATCCCTGGAGACGTACGTTTTGGAATGCATGCAGGCAGAGTTCTCAATATGAGTCCTTATTAATAATTAGTGAATTAAAATGACAGCTTTTTGGCAACCGCCACTGACATCTGAACCTGGTGACATGCCAGGAGCTCCTGTTAGCAAAAGCAGTTACCCTTTTTTAAACTGGAATTTAATTATTCTACAGTGTCTGCCTTCGGTCAAATCACGAGGCATTACCATTAGTGATATCAGTTAACATTTCAGCAAAGTGGAATATTTTACATAAAAAAATAATCTTTGAAGTACACGGTACCTAGTGCAATGTTTACTCAGGAGTAGAAGAACCCCATTTTTGGGCCATCCTCTGTTAGTATATGGGGTTTTTAGGTCTTCCCTCAAATTGAATATTCCCGGATCTGCCTTTCCTTTATATGGGGGTCTTACTCTCTTTTCTGAGGGCCAATTTTTTTTATTATGATGAATGCAAAACAAAGAATGAATCTTCATGAAAGGTCAATGTATAAAAAGGTGTGGTGTGGCGCTGCCCAACACTACAGTCTGATAAAGTGGTAAAATCAGATGGTAAAAACTGATGGTAAAAATCAGAAGACTGCTGCCCTCACTAAGACACCCCTAGGGTGTCAGGTGTATAAAAATCTGATAAAAGAAGTGAGCTTGGCGCTGTCTGTGTTTTGTGTTATAAAGCAGGATGGGTTGGTGAGAATTGATTACTGAGTGCTAATAATATAATTCATATAAAAAATATATATAAAATAAAATATGTAAAAAATGTAAAAAAGAGATTTATGTAAAAAACCGGGAATGTAGTAAATTCATCAATTATATATAAAGGGCGGAGGGCCGCCTCCGATGACGTCGCTATGATGAAACGCGTAAGGCGGAGCCAGTGAGCGTCATTACGTACTTCCGGCTTGAGACTGGTGGAACACAGGAAGCCTCATACGATCCACCTGTCTGACTTCCGCTAGGAGACTTTCTCAAAGCCTAACCGTGAGTCTATACTACTTTGCAGCAATTGCTGCCTCTGATTACTTTTACATTGGAGTCTCTTCTTTGTTATATGTGGATCTGCCTTGACACGAGGGAGTGACCGAGAGGGGTTCCTTTCGTGACGGAGCGCAAATAAGGAAACAGGTCCACGGGAGAGCTGACTTGGCGATCCCGGTCTGAGCAGACCTTCATTTACAGGAGTTGGCTCAAAAAATCCCTGTAAACTTACCTGTGAGGTTTGAAATTCTAAAATTCTGGTACAGCGTTGCACTGCTTGCACTTTCACTTATTTGCACTGTTTAATATGCACATGTTTGGTGTTTTTTCATTTTATTGACTTCATGAAAGGTGCCACTTATGAGCTCAGGCATGTTTGTCCCAACCCACCTGAATTATACTGCTGGGAAGCTGTTGAAGCCAACAGCCAGTCATAGGGGGCAGAAGCATTCCCTGCCCCCACAGCCCCACACATACACACCCTTTGAATACATGTGGCTGCTGAGCAAGGAATGCCTCTGCCACCTGTTATTGGTTGTCGGCTTTGATAACTTCCTGTCGGGATAGTTCAAGCAGGTTCAGACTCGTGTCTGAATGCACCTAAGCTTATCCCTAGAAGGTACATAGCCACATAGCTTACATCCCAGAAAGACTCTCAGAAACTCATTGGGGACTGATTGTCCCCTATCATGGGCCCCGGGCAGCCGTGTTGGGGGAGCCAGCATCTCCTATCGAGCACTGAAATCCTGGGAGACTTGGGCGCCATTGTTGACACAGAAGTGCATAAATAGCACCTTCAGCATCTTTTGTCTGCAGTGTGAGAGTAGGTGGGGGACCAAGCCCCACTAGGTAGAGAATGAGTAGGAGCAAGCTTATGGAAATGTACCCAACGAGGAGGGTTTTCTACAATTGCCCCTCCTGCCATACAGACATTCCATATTGACCTTTACATACCTAAAGCAACATACACCACACTGATGCCACATCTAAAGTGAGTGCTTTTCGTGCATTCATTGCCTGTTAACCTGAATGATATTGCTTATTGACCACCATAACCACTCTACCTGAGCAAGCTGTGTTATTCATATTCTGCCAAGTAGTGACCAATTCCTTTTTATGCTCTTAGTCATGAGCTGTATGTGGGTTTCAAAAGCACTTTTGTTAGAACATTTTGATGCTCGATCTAAGGCTACATTTTGTCAATGAATGAATATAAAAGTTGTTCATTGATGCTGAGGACTGGTGAACCTATTCAGTATAATAATGCAACTGCTTAAAGGGATCATTCACCTTTACCAAAAAAACTGCCTATGTAGTTATGGGGTGCCTGTAGATAAAAACAAACTGTGCAACCTTGGCGAAAGTTGGATAATTGCTCTAGCTGTAGGTCATTTACCTAACTCTTGAAGCCTGGCTGAAAAACTCTTATAGATGGTATCATCCCATCCTACCTTACTGCTAGGGTTTTGCTAAGACACCTCCAGCTGTTACTGCTCACCACCCAAAATCACAAGAGCGAGCTCTCAAATCCAGCACATGTGCAGCCCACTATCTCCTCTGTTACAGCATTGCGGAGCTCAAAGCTACTGTGACAGTTGAGAGCATGTGATGAGGTGAGCGGGGCTTAATGTGTCCAAATGGGGACTCGATAGTAGCGCTTGCTTGTGCCTACACTCACAGATGGAGGCCGCTGTCACATGAAATCATTGTCAAGGTGGCACTCCGACTTAGAAATTAACATAATTTATTTGCACAGTTAACCCTTTCTGTACATTTCACTTGTTGAGTTTCCTTTAGCTTCCCTTAATGAATGCAACATTTCTGAGTGGGTACCAAGGAATCTGTACCACACTCCACCAGCACAGCCTCACAAAGTGACATCATCTCTTCACATCTTCCTGAGCTGCTCCATTCCCAAAGCCTCTCACTCTTTCTACTCTTCTTCCATGACACCTCAAGCTAGGGATGCCCTATTCCACTATATTAGTCCTTGTATGTGGGGCCCCCGATCGCTAGGGAGCAAAGCTCACAAACACCCTCTCTACCAGGGCCCCCTGTCACCCATGCCATGTCACCACGACTCCTGCTGACTGACTGCCTAAGCTCCCCAAATTACTCTGGTTGCCCCTAGCAATGGCAAAATAGCCTCTCCTCCCTCCACTGCAGGTTAGACCCTTGTAATGTGTCTTCTCAGCAATATCTGCCATACACATTCCTATACAAAGTCCCCTAAGTGCCTTTTAAGTATCGGCGGCTGGTGGTTTTTTTGGGGGTGGGCGGCAAACAACCCACCCCCCACGGCAACCCCCCCTCCTTGCGCGCTCCCTGACTGACGGTCAGTACGGCACTTCTAGGCATCGGGCAGCAGGCATCAGGCAGTGGGCAGCAGGCATAGAGCTGTGGCATTTCCTCCATCAAGGCGGCCATGAGTCTCTTCCTAGGTGTCCAATAGGATCGCCTGTCATTTCAGTCAGTTGGGTGATGGGTCTCAGCCCCGCTTTCTGATCAGTGTTACAATAGTGAATATTCATTCGCTATTGTAACACACTTAGGTGGGCTCCGAGCACATTCTCTGCGCTCTGTGCCCATCCTATTTTAAAGCCTATTAGAGCCTCTGGCTGTAATCAGTGCTTAAAAAAATAACAACATTCTCTTATTTGCTCCACTTTGGTCTGTTTAATATACCATTGATGGCATTTTGTTTTATCTGTCCTATAAGTGCAAAACAATTTAGAGTTGTCCTCTTACTCTTCTAGTGTTATGTCAAAATATTTATTTAGCTCTCCTAGCTGTTATCTTAGGACTACAAGTCAATTACTCTAAAAAAAATCTAAAAGATTGAGATCCTTTTGCACTCTCTCCCTATCAACTACTATTTTGCGTCTATGTCTACCAACACTAAGACTGAAACACTATCACCAATAAAAAACAACATAAAAAAGTGAGGCACCCTATAAATAAATTGCTAAATAATATCCAATACTTTGCAACACCTGCTGAGCACACAGGGCTTATAATAAAAACCATCAATGTGTGAAGCTATTCCAACCATTGATATTTCTTATGTGCACAATGGGTGTTTTAAAGTATTAGGCATTTTTTAGTATAGAGCAATTTTTTTTTATAGAACGCCATGTTGTTTTACAAGTGCCTATGCTTTGAAGATGAAAACAGCAGAAGTGGTTGAGCAGTTTAGCAAAAGAAAACCTGGTAGGGCTGACACCACTCACTCTTTAAAAATGATGCATGTTGTCAGTACACAATGGGAAATTAACCACTTGCCAACCTCCCTAGATCGTGGATCGTGAGCGCGCGTATGCTGCCGGAGGCGTGCTCGCATGCTCATTGTGTTCCGGGGGAGCCAGGGAGCGGGTAGGGTGGACTCGATGTCCGCCGGCTACCCGCGATCGATCCCCCGCAGTGACAGAATGGAGGTCCATGTATGTAAACAACAGATCTCCGTTCTGACAGAGGGAAGGGATGTGATTGCATGCTTCCTGTATATGGGAGCCCTAATCACTCTCCTCCCCCACTCAGTCCAACCCTCATTCAGTTAGTAACACAAACAGGGAACACAGTTAGTCCTTAGAGCGCTCCCTGCAGGTTAACCCCTTCCCTGCCAGTGACATTTATACAGTAATCAGTGCATTTTCATAGCATTGATCGCTGTATACATGCCGATGGTCCCAAAAAAGTGTCAAAATGGTTCGACATGCCCGCCGCAGTATCGCAGTCCCGCTAAAAATCACATATCACTGTTATTACTAGTAAAAAAACCCCAAAAAAACATAAATTAATTCTCATCATTCGTAAATGCGGCAACTTTTGCGCAAACCGGTCAATATACGCCGATTGAGATTTTTTTTTTTTACCAAAAATATGAGGAAGAATATAAATTGGCCAAAACTGAAAAATTGTGTTTTTTTTTAATGTTTTTTTTAAATTTGTATTTTAGCAAAAACTATTGTTTTTTTTTTTGCACAATTGACGCTATTTTTTTGCTTATAGCGGTGATCAGAAATGACACAGAGGGGCTCAAATACCACCAAAAGAAAGCTCTATTTGTGGGGGAAACAAAGGACGCAAATTTTGTTTGGGTACAACGTCGCACGACCGTGCAATTGTCAGTTAAAGCAACGCAGTGCAGAATCGCAAAAAGTGCTCTGGTCCTAAAGGAGGAAATCCTTCTGGGGCTGAAGTGGTTAAGAGTTGATCATTTTCTGGCAGTTTAAAAGGTACTTGCAGGGTCTTTAAAGGCATAAAACATGAGGAAATGTGTATGTATTGCGGTGATATACTTTTATTTTTTTTTAACTTTATGCATTGGTATTTATAGTATAGTGCAGAATATGCAAAGTGGTTAGTTCACTTGAAAATTTGAATAGAAAAAAATAATAATATGTAATTAGGAGTGTTGAAACCATGACCTGATGGTTTTTCTTGAGCCGACCAAATCAACTTTGACCTTGTCTGTCTCTCATGGATTGCACTAGCCATGCGGTTGCATTAAGTTGCTTTTCATTATCAGGGGGATTCATTCCCCTTGCTGCATTTTTAACCACTTCAGCCCCGAAAGGATTTCCCACTTTAGGACCAGAGCACTTTTTGCGTTTTGGCACTGCGTCGCTTTAACTGACAATTGCGCAGTCGTGCGGCATTGTACCCAAACAAATTTTTCGTCCTTTTTCCCCACAAACAGAGCTTACTTTTGGTGGTATTCGATCACCGCTGCATCATTTTTCATCACCGCTATAAACAAAAGAAGAGCGACAATTTTGCAAAAAAAAAACTAATTTCTTACTTTTTACTAAAATACAAATCCAAAAAAAAAAAAAACATTTTTTTTCCATCGGTTTTGGCCGATTTATATTCTTCCTCATATTTTTGGTAAAACCAAAATATCAAAATCGGCGTTTATTGATTGGTTTGCGCAAAAGTTGCCGCGTTTACGGATGATGAGAATTAATTTCTGGGGTTTTAATTTTTTTGTTATTTTTTACTAGTAATGGCGGCGATCTGCGAGTTTTAGCGGTACTGCGATATTGCAGCAGACATGTTGGACCATTTTGACACTTTTTTGGGACCACTGGCACTTATACAGCGATCAGTGCTATAAAAATGCACTGATTACTGTGTAAATGCCATTGGCAGTGAAGGGGTTAACCTGGAGGGGGCGCTCTAAGGGTTAACTGTGTTCCCTGGGTGTGTTCTAACTGTATAGGGGCTGGGCTGGCTCAGTGAAGGGAGTGATCATGGCTTCCATATAGAGGAAGCCTATGATCACCGACCTTTCCCCTCTAACAGAACGGAGATCCATGTTTACTTACACAGACCTCCGTTCTTTCACTGTGGGGGAGCCATCGCGGGTAGCCGGCGTCAATCAAGTCCGCCGCACCCGCTCCCTGGCCCCCCCGAAAACAGTGAGAGATATCGTAGCGGCCATCATATGACGGCGGTTTGCGATATCGAGCCACTCTGTCGCCATCAGACTGCGATCAGCAAGTGGTTAATAAGGGATGCAGCAGAAGAAGCAGAAAGATGTTCAATGAGGAGATCTTTCTACTGGTGTCTTCTGGGATAGTGGGCTGATTTACTAAAGGCAATTAGGCTGTCCACTTTGCAAGGGGATTTTACACTTAGTTTAGTGAATGGGGTGTATTCCATTATCCAATCAAGCAAGAATACAGTTTTTTTTTTATTTTCCTAGCATGTGATTGGGTATTCTTTGCAACAATCATTTTCACCAAATTCACTAAACTAAGGGAACATTCTCTAAAGTCTATTTGCCTTTAATACATCTGTCCAAGTGGGTTTAGTCTTCATTGAAGAAAAAGCATTAAAGAGGTGCTGGGACTTTGATGCGGGTTCTCAAAAAGTAGTGAATAGACGAATTTGGAGAGCTCCCTCGCTCAGTTTAGACCGGTCACAACAGAGAGGACCACCCTCCAGCGAGTTCCCAACAGGTTACCACAAAAAACACCAATGGAAGGTGTGCCAGACCAAAGGACAAATTCATTTATTGGCTTACACTAAATAAAATAGGCATTGCATTTAGGGGGCCAGAAAAATCTCAGGGCTACATCATGAAGGGGGAGTTTTTTCAGACCCCTGAACTGCATTGGCTGTGTTTTTAGTGTAAACAAATTCATTAATTTGGATGCTTTTGTCCTTTGGTCTGGTGCTCCTTCCATCTCTTTCTGAAAACCCAATGGGGTGGATTTACTAAAGGCAAATAAACTGTGCCCTTTGCACTTGCAATTGAACTAATTTTCATCACAGCTTAGTAAATGGGGTAAAGCTTCACTTGTAAAGAATATCCAATCAGGTGCAAGGAAAATTAAAAAAAAAAAAAAATTTGCTTGCCCATGATTGGATGATGAAAATCAGCAGAGTTTTCCCACATTTACTACGCTCTGGAGAAAATGAGCCCAATTGTACTTGCAGAGTTCCATAAAAAATGAGAGGAGCACCAGACCAAAGTACAAAGGTGTCCAAATTAATTTATTGGTTTGCACTAAAAACACAGCCAATGCATTTCAGGGGTCTGAAATACTCTCCCTTCATCATGTAGCCCTAAGGTTTTTCTGACCTCCAAAATGCATTGGATTTTTTTAGTGTTTTTAGTAAATCCACCCCAATGGGTCCAGTGTCTGCCTTCTACATCCACCAAAATGTCGATATATCTATCTAGCTCAAACTCAACCTTTGCCCAAGGAATAAAGCCCAGTTTTAAGTACAAATGGTACTCCCAGTCCAACCTATGGGGTTGATTTACTAAAGGCAAATAGACTGTGCACTCTGCAAATGCAATTGCTCCTGAGCTTAGAGCAGTGGTTCTCAACTCCGGTCCTCGGGACCCACTAGCAGGCCAGGTTTGCAGGAAAACTGAAATACATCACAGGTGATATAATTTGCTGCTCAGTGATTGCAGTATTCTAGTCTGCATCTCCCCAAGGTAATACCTAAAATCTGGCCTGTTGGTGGATCCTGAGGACCGGAGTTGAGAACCACTGGCTTAGAGAATGAGCAGAAGCTCTGCTGACTTCCATCATCCAATCATGTACAAGCAAAAATGCCGTTTTTTTTATTTTCCTTGCACGTGATTGGGTATTCTTTGCAAAGTGAAGCTTTGCCTAATTTACTAATGTAGCCCCCAGTTCCTAAAACTGGGGTTATAATGTAAATTTAATTGGTTCTGCTCTAATCTCAATTGAGTTGTGCATTTCTCACTGTCGCCAGTAGGTGTCACTGGTGCCGCAAGCCTGTATGAGAAGTACAACTAGGTTGAGCTATGAATAATTATCCTTATTCCAGAACAGCCCAATAGGAAGTTTCTAGCCACTGTGCGTTCTGGGTATTTACTTGGGCTTGGTCATGTGCTCGCTCTCTCTTGCCTCAGGCCCTCCTGGCCTGAGGATGTGTTGCTGTGAGCTCTGCAAGTAGGCCCAGAAGCCTGTCTGGGACCTACTGTTCCTACGATGGTCGTTAGGCTGTCAAGCCATCTTGCCTGTGTGGAAGAAGCCAAGCCAAGCTGAGAAGATCCAGAGGAGGACCCTCGCTGGAGAGAGCCAGGATGAAGGCTGGTCTCTCAGGAGGGCCTGATGACTTGTTTGGAGGACACACCTATATCTAAAACTGTGCTTACAGTGTTGCAAGATGGCTTAAAGGTTCTGATGCTGTGAAGCTGAATCATATGCTACAATCTAAACTGTGGTAACTAGCTCTCGGCTGCTAAGTCTGTGAGAAAGGCCTATCCAGGAGTCCTCTGGCTGCCAAGTCTGTGTGAGAGGCCTATCCAGATATTCAAGATCCGGAAAAGAGAAATCTGTTTTATCTCTGGATTCAAGGAGTCTGTAAGTGATCTGCAAATGGTATCTGAAACCTCCCCTAACCCTCTCTCCTGCTACTTCTTTTCAAGTTCTACATTAAAGCATTGAAAATATCTAAAGTGACTGGCATCCAATTTCTGTTCTAAACTCCCCATTATAGCCATGGATTCAGCCCTGAGAAGTGATGTCAGCCCTCCCTGTCTCTGGTAGTAACCATTAGTCTCTGGAGCAACTGCACTTGTGCAAATGCTTTTATAAATCAACCCCCATGTTCCTATGCCATTCCTTCTACTCCAGATCCTGCTCTTTTCCTCTACACTCCTCCAAACATTCTCACATTTGTTAACCACTTCCCGACCGCCGAATGCAAAATGACGGCCGGGAAGTGTCTGAGTTATCCTGACTGGACGCCATATGACGTCCTCAGGATAACAAGCCGCCGCGCGCCCGGGGGGCATGCATCACGACGATCGGTGGCGTGGGAGGTCAGTCTGACCCCCCGCAATACCGATCTCGGTAAAGTGCTTAGATCCGAAGCACTTTACCATGTGACCAGCCGTGACCAATCACGGCTGGTCACAGTGTAATACAGGAAAGCCATTTGAGTTCCTGTATTCAGGTCTGCAGACCTGATGAGGGGAGAGCCGATCGGCTGCATCCCTGACAGGGAGGGTTTGTGCTGATGATTTATCAGCACAGCCCTCCCTCGGATCGCCACCCTAGACCACCAGGGAGCCTTCCCAGGGACCACCAGGGATGTGCCCACCCAGGACCACCAGGGAGCCGACCAGGGACCACCAGGGAGCCGATCTGGACCACCAGGGAGACCCCCCTAGACCACCAGGTAAGTGGCATACTGCTCAGTGCCACCTTCACTCAGTGCCACCTTCAGATGCCACCCTAGACCACAGGGAATGAGCCCCTTTCAATGTATATGCCCACCAGTGCCCCTATCAGTGCCCACCAGTGCCCCTATCAATGCATACCAGTGCCACATATCAGTGCCCACCATTGCCACCTACCAGTGCCCACCTATCAGTGCCCATCAGCGCCACCTATCAGTGCCCAGTGCCGCCTATGAGTGCCAATCAGTGCTGTCTATTAGTGCCCATCAGTGCCGCTTAGCAGTGTCCGTCAGTGCTGCATATCAGTGCCCATCAGTGCTGTATATCAGTGCCACCTCTCAGTACCCGTCAGTGCTGCTTATCAGTGCCGCCTAACAGTGCCTCATCATCAGTGCCACCTCATCAGTGCCGCCTCATCAGTGCCAATCAGTACTGCCACATCAGTGCCCATCAGTGTAGCCTCATCAGTGCCCACCAGTGATGGAGAAAATTTACTTATTTACAAAGTTTTGTGACAAAAATAGAAATTTTTTTTTTCAAAATTTTCGTTCTTTTTTTATTTGTAGCGCAAAAAATAAAAACCGCAGGGGTGATCAAATACCACCAAAAGAAAGCTCTATTTGTGGGAACAAAATGATAGAAACTTTGTTTGGGTACAGCGTCGCACGACCGCGCAATTGTCATTCAAAGCGCAACAGCACTGAAAACTGAAAATTTGTCTGGTAGTAAAGTGTTCTAAGTGCATAGTATTGAAGTGGTTAAGGACTCTATGGGGTGGATTTACTAAAGGCAAATAGAATGTGCAAATAGTTTAATAAATGTGCTAAATCTCTGCTGATTTCCATCATCCAATTGTTTGCAAGTAAAATGCTGTTTTTTTTTTTATTTTTTATTTTCCTTGAACCCGATTGGGTATTCTTTGCAAAGTGAAGCTTTACCATGTTAGCCCGGGGGAAAATGATTGCTAATGCACTTGCAAAGTGCACAGGCTGTTTGCCTTTAGTAAACCCACCCCCATGTGTGGGTTGTAGTGCAAAACTCTAAGTTTACCATTTCAAAGTAGTTAATATTATTTAGTATTTCAGTTAATATTATTAAAAAAAATCAGACTAGTTGATTTTTTAAAACTCTAATCCCCAAGCTTCCAGTCATTTTCCAGTCCCGGGAAAGCTGCTTCCTTCCAGCATATGCTCACAGTCGATATCTCTGCCGCGGCGGGGTTTAGATTGCACACTGAGGTTTAGCTGGGAACTTTTGCAATGAAGCCTCCAGTCGAGATAACCATATTGTTCCAAAGAAGTCAATTTAAATCAATTGCTCCAGGCAAGTTCAGATATATATCTACTGTCAGCTGCTCCGCACTGCCATTATATGGGAGACTTTTGGAATTGCTGCAAGGGACAAATGTTTCATTTTATGTGACTCTGAGTTCTTATCATTCCCAAATATATTAATGACTGAGAAAATACAGATAGTAGTAAGCAAACCTTTTTTCATTCAAAATAAAAACTGTCACATTTATGTAGCAAAAATCAGCAATAGTAATGCAAAGGAAAAATAACTTAAATATTTCTACTAAAATATTTTTTTCATTCAAAGCTGAACTCTGGGCAGATATAAAAACATATATTACTGCAGGTGTGTATTGAATGATCATTGCATTTGTTTTTTTAATGCAACTAATATAGGCAGCTGCATTAGACTTTGTATTGGCTGGATTTGCTGCATGGGACACGTTTCATTTTATGTGAGTCAGACTTCTTAAAGCGGAGTTGCGCCCACATAATTCTTTTTTCTTGCATCCCCTCAGTCTATATACATAAGTTAAATACCAGTATTGCTATATTTCATTACGATTAGCATAAACATTTTTTTTGGACTTACTTTGCTGAATTTCATTTCCCTGAGCGTTCCCATTTTGACTGTGGGCATCTGAAGCTCACTCGCACCTTCTTCCTGGATAATTGTATATGACATTTTTTTTTTATAATTACATTTTTATTCAAACTTTATACAAAATAATATATACATTCCATACATTCCATCTTTAAAATTCTTAGTTCATAATTATTTCATGTATCTTACATCCCACCCAAACCTAACTTCTCCTCCCCTCCCCCAATCTTGGACCTGGGAGAGCCTAAAAAAAATAGCAATAAGGTATTTCTTCCTCCCCTCCCCCCCTCCCTTCAAAGTGCTACTCAGCCAGAGAAGACTGCCAATATTCCTATTCCCTATTCCGGACCAGTCAGGAATTGCCCAGGCAACATGGCATGATGACTCATGGCGAGGAGGGGGGTGGAGAACACTAGAAAAGGGGCGGGAAGGAAGAGAGAACAAAGAGGGAGGGGGGAGAAAAAAGGAGAAAAGAAAAAAAATGAATTCTCTTAAATAAATCCAATTTGTGCTACTGTTCCCATGTTCCCATGCTTCAAATCTGTGTTCTGAGAAAAAAAAAAAAAAAACATGCCCCGTTGTGTGCAAAAAATCCCATGTGTCTGTACCTCAAATCTGTGCAAAAATCCCATGTGTCTGTACCTCAGATCTGTGTGTGCTCTTGTTATTGGATTAACTTTGTCATGTCTCCGCGAATACAAAAGTGGTAGGGAGAAGAAAAAAAAAAAATAAAAAAATGAATGAAAAAATAAATAAATAATATTTTTTTGGACTAACTTTGCTGAATTTCTTTCCCTGAGCGTTCCCATTTTGATTGTGGGCATCTGAAGCCCACTCGCACCTTCTTCCTGGATAATTGTATATGGCAATTACAGTATTAAATAGATGGCACTTTAGGCTCTCCCGGGTCCAAGATGCCCCCATCCCTCAAAACAAAACATTTACTTGAGCCACTGTTTGGTGGGGGGGGGGGGGGGGTC
>BLSH010308114.1:625251-645061 GCA_018402905.1 Glandirana rugosa
TATTTGAATAAATCAAGTCTACCACAGTTCGCACACACCGCCGTTGGTTCACTCCTCATGTTTCTGTTAACACAGAACGGATGTCAGTTCGCACCACCACCCTTACAGTACCAGACCCCGACGTACTCACGACACCCGTGACCCCTCGATGTCAAGTAACTACCTTGGTACTTGCGGTTGTACATGACACTGTATGACTTCGTCTCGTACTAGGGGAGACTTTATTTTCTAACCCCACAAATACTAAAGGGGTTCAGATAAACATTAATATATAATTAACGGATTAAGGAGATTAAACAATTCGATGAGTTTGAGACTATTGTCATAGCTATTACCATGCTATTATTCCAATCGAATATATATTTATTAGTTAGTGAGATGAAGTTATTTCGTTTCTAATGTAAATAATATTCCTTTTGGCTTTACGATTGTATTTTTGCGATTCTTTTATAGTATCTCCGATACTGTTATCAGAGTTTGAGTAGCTTAACAAATTAGAGGAATTAGGCAATTAATATATAATTACAAATAGACTTGGGGAAATCATAAACACCCCAATCTTTTATTTCAGAGGGGATCATGCTCTGCTTCAGTATGTCACAGTACATGTTGGCGTTCATGGTTCCATCAATGAACTGTAGCTCCCCAGTGCCCACAGCACTCATGCAGCCCCAGACCATGACATTCCCACCACCACGCTTGACTGTAGGCAAGACACAATTGTCTTTGTACTCCTCACTTGGTTGCCGCCACACACGCTTGACACCATCTGAACTAAATAAGTTTATCAGACCACAGAATGTGGTTCCAGTAATCCATGTCCTTAGTCTGCTTGTTTTCAGCAAACTGTTTGCGGGCTTTCTTGTGCATCATCTTTAGAAGAGGCTTCCTTCTGGGACGACAGCCATGCAGGCCATGCTGACCCCCCACCCCTTCAACCTCTGCAGCAATGCTGGCAGCACTCATACGTCTATTTCCCAAAGACAACCTCTGGATATGACGCTGAGCACGTGCACTCAACTTCATGTAGAGCAAAAGTTCTTTTTTTAAGATCCTCAGAGAGTTCTTTGCCATTAGGTGCCATGTTGGACTTCCAGTGACCAGTATGAGAAAGTGAGAGCGATAACACCAAATTTAACACACCTGGTCCCCATTCACACCTGAGACCTTGTAACACTAATGAGTCACATTGCACCGGGGAGGGAAAATGGCTACTTGGGCCCAATTTGGACATTTTCACTTAGGGGTGTACTCACTTTTGTTGCCAGCTGTTTAGACATTAATGGCTGTGTGTTGAGTTATTTTGAGGGGACAGCAAATTTACACTGTTATATAAGCTGACTCACTACTTTGCATTGTAGCAAAGTGACATTTCTTCAGTGTTGTCACATGAAAAGATATAGTAAAATATTTACAAAAATGTGAGGGGTGTACCCACTTTTGTGAGATACTGTAGCTCTGGGAGCAGCTCAAGGTGTGTTGTCCCCCTAGGACAGTGAAGGGACAGGCAGGATCACCAGGCAACACAAAGGCAAAAGGAGAAAAGAATTACAGAGCTAGAATGAAGGGAGGACAATCTACGTTTTTAATGATTTTTTTTAGGTTTACATACACTTTAACTGTTACAGTCTTTTAATTTTGAAACCCTGTTTAAACTGAGCCAACCTTTGTATAAAAACTGGAGCTTCACATATGATTGCAAATTAGGTGAATTGACAATGATTATCTTACGCATTACGTGACTTCTGGAAGCACTGGTACTGGGGCAGACACATTGTTGCATGCCCTCTGGAAGTAGAACAATGGCAATTTACAGCCTAGTTCTGGGGGAAAAAAAAATCTCTTCCAGTGTCATGATTTAGCCTGCAGTTTTCCTGGCTGTGTAATTCTTACCTCCTTGCTTCAGTGCTTCTCCTAGTCCTCCGATTAATTTCAAATATGTTGTTCGGCATCTGTGCTCACCTATGGGCATGGCCCGCTATTCTGTGAGTGTTATATTTTCTTCCCATCCATCACTTCCTGACCCGCCTCCCAGTTTGCTTGCCTATATAACCCATGTACCGGACCCGGCTTGGTCTACTGTCTGTGCATGCCTGCTGCCCGCCCTGGCCTCCACTTGCTGTATTTCCTCCTGTCTTCTGCTCTTGTACTCTACACACGTGAATGGTCTCTGCATCCTCAGCTGGGTGTATCTGGTTCCAGCATGCTGCAAGCCCATCCCCACCATCAGGGGCCCTGTTGAATAAGTAGGCTGGGGCTTAGACTCCTCGCCCTAGGGAACCCTGATTTGGCGAACTATAAGAGCTCACTATAACAGACACCTGACACAGTAGGGCTGCAACAACACTGCAAGGGTTAACGCTCATTTCTGTCTGGGGGCAAGTATTTGCACTTTAATTTACCTGGTTTACTGCAACCCAGACAGAGGGTACTCCTCCACGCTCTGGTGGTAGACTGTCCCTTGGTTTCATCGAGTCCAGTGCAGGGTTATGGACCTTGTTTTGGTCTTCATGACATTAGGACCTTAGACGGCTGGAGCATGGGGGACAAAGCACTGTCCAAACCAGTCTAGCAGCATGGAGGAATGATCGGGTAAGTAAATCTGCTTTTCTATGTACCTGTCACATACCTGGTGGTCAAGTCTGACTTATGCAGGGGACAACCTCTCTTACGATCCTGGTTTGAGAACCCCTGGTAGTATAGACAGGGAGCTCTGGAGCACAGGGGGCACGAGGGCTGGACTTGGTCACTGGTGGTAGGTGAAGGTGCACTAGGACTCCTGCAGACAGAAGGATAGTGATGCAGGCCGGGTCGGTAACAGGCTGGCGGTGCGGTATAGATGGGTCAGCTTGGGTACAAGCAGAGTCGGCAATGTGCGGGCAGCGGAGGTACAAAGGAGCAGGCAAAAGATTAGTTGTAGACAGGCCAGGATCAGGGCAGGCAGAGAGCAAAGTCCAAGGAAAGCCGGGGTCACAGGTACAGAAAGTCTCTAAGAGTAAACGCTGGGATCACAGGGTACAGTAACGCTGTAAATTGGACAGCACTGGTTGCAGGGTGTTGCCTGCTTAAATGGACATTTTGGCGCCAATTCCAGCACATACGCGCACAGGCGCACTCAAACGCGCATGCACATGCTATGTGCACTCGCCCACAGGCATTGCAATGGCCACAGATGTTTCCTTACATTGACCCCCAAGGGGCAGCCCCCGGATGCCCAAACTGGCCCTCTTGGCCGGATGTCTTCTCCAGAAAGCCCTAATTAACTCTCCGGCATGCAGGTTGCTTTCTGGCTCCCAAGAGCTTTCTTCTGGCCCATAGCCCTTCCATTTCACCAGAAACTGAAAGATGCCCCCTCTTCTCCTGCAGTCGAGGATGGTTTCCACCTTGAACTCCTCCTCTCCGTCCACTAAGACCAGCTCCTCATGGGGCTGTACTGTGCCCAGGGAAGAGATCCTTGACCACTAGTTTAACCACTTGCCGACCATCAACCGCAGGTTGACGGCGACAAGATGGCTCTGCTAGGCAAACCGCCGTCATAAAACGGCGGCTGCCAGATCGCGCACTGTGAGCGCGCGCGCGCCGCTGGAGGGCCAGGGAGCATGTGCGGCGGACTCGATCGCCGCCGGCTACCCGTGATGCCCCCCCCCCCCCCGGAGTGAAAGAACGGAGGTCGGTGTATGTAAACACGGATCTCCGTTCTGTGAGGGGGGGAAGGACTGTGATCACAGCCTTCCTCTATATGGAAGCTGTGATCACTCCCCTTCCCCTGCCAGGGCAGTCCCCCCACAGTTAGAACACGCCCAGGGAACACAGTTAACCCTTAGAGCACCCCCTGCAGGTTAACCCCTTCACTACCAATGGCATTTACACAGTAATCAGTGCATTTTTATAGCACTGATCTCTGTATAAATGCCAATGGTCCCAAAAAGAGTCTAAATGGTCTGACATGTACGCTGCAATATTGCAGTACCGCTAAAAATCGCAGATCGCCGCCATTACTAGTAAAATATAAAAAAAAAATAAAAACCCCAGAAATGAATTCTCATCATCCGTAAACGCGGCAACCTTTGAGCAAACCAATCAATAAACGCCGATTGCTATTTTTTTGATCACAAATATGAGGAAGAATATAAATCGGCCAAAATCGTTGAAAAAAATGTTTTTTTATATTTTTTTTGGATTTGTATTTTAGCAAAAAGAAAGAAATTTTTTTTTTTTTTTGCAAAATTGTTGCTCTTCTTTTGTTTATAGCGGCGATCAGAAATGACGCAGCGGTGATCAAATGCCACCAAAAGAAAGCTCTATTTGTGGGAAAAAAAGGACGCAACTTTTGTTTGGGTACAACGTTGCACGACCGCGCAATTGTCAGTTAAAGCGACACAGTGCTGAATCGCAAAAAGTGCTCTGGTCCTAAAGTGTGAAATTCTTCCGGGGCTTAAGTGGTTAAGCAAGTTCACATGAAAAACTGGGTGGATGTGAAGCGAAGGGGGTAGATCCAGCTCGTATGCCACCCTGTTGATCTTCCTCCTTACTGGAAAGGGCCCGATGTATTTTGGCTCTAGCTTTTTGGAGGGACAGGATAGTCTCAGGATTTTTGTTGACAACCAGACCCGTTGACCAGGTCGGAGTTCCAATTCTCCTGAGAGAGAGTATTCTGTAGAAGTTTTTTGTTTCTTTCCAAGAACTGGGTGACTTCCTGTACGGCAGGTACTGTACTCTCCATTAACAGATTAGGTAGGAACGTAGGATGGTAGCCAAGATTCGACAAAATGGGGATTGCTTGGTGGCAGAATTAACTGAATTATTGTAAGTAAACTCGGCCACCGGCAACAGGGAAACCCAGTCGTCCTGCAAGTACGAGGAGTAGCAACGGAGGTACTGCTCAAGTGTCTGGTTGGTCCTCTCCATTTGGCCGCTTGGCTGCAAGTGATACGCTGAAGAGAAGGCCAAGTCAATTCCCAGAGAGGAACATAGGCATCTCCAGAAATGGGATGTAAACTGCACCCCCCGGTCTGACACTGTGCTAAAGGGGATTCCGTGGAGACGGACCACCTCTTTTATGAAAGTCTCTGCTGTTTCGGCTGCCAAGGGAGTGCACTTCATAAGTATGAAATGGGCCATTTTGGTAAACTAAAGCCTGCAGATGGAGGTAGCTCTACTGTAAAGTCCATTGAGATTAGTCCATTGAGATTTGGGACCAAGGTCGTTCCGGAATGGGCAGTGGATTTAATAGACCCCACGCTTTGGACCTTTCAGTTTTGTTTTTGGCACAAACGGGACAAGCACCCACATAGTCTCTGCAATCTTCATTCAGATGAGGCCACCAGAATGATCGCCGCTTGTGGCCGCTGAAGTGCCCGGCCAATTTGAGATCATGGCAAAGTTTGAGCTCTGTTACGCGCAGTTCCTGCGGAATGAAGAGTCAAGTGCCCGACCACCACAGCCTGTCTTTCAATGTGAGTCCAGAGTCTGGCGGCATGGTGAGGCCAGCTAAGGATCGCCTTATCCGGGTGAGAAGGTCTTCTTGGGTTAACAAGAAACTGTGGGCAGGTAGGATTGTGTCTGGAGGAAAAAGGTCTCCCGAATCGAGAAACATCCTGGACAAGGCGTCTGGCTTCACATTCTTGGACCCGGGCCTGTATGTTATGTGCAGCTGGAAGCGTGAGAAGAACAATGCCCACCTTGCCTGGGTTTCAGTCTCTTGGCAGTTCACAGATACTCCAAATTTTTATGGTAGGTGAAGACCAAAACAGGATGTGAAGGAGGTACCGCCATTTCTCCAGAGCCAATTTGATCGCCAGCGGTTCCCTGTCACTGACATCATAGTTCTTCTCAGGTGGCGAGAGTTTCCGGGAAAAGAAGGCGATGGGATGTAACAAGGCCTTTGGACTTCGTCTCTGAGAAAGGACTGCTCCTACTGCCATCTCTGATGTATCCACTTCAAGAATATAGGGTAAGGCAGGATCAGGATGCTTGAGAACGGGAGCAGAGGTGAACAGCTCCTTGAGGCTTGAGAAGGCCTTTTGGGCCTCAGGAGTCCAGCTGAAGCTAGAGTCCTGTTTGGTGAGCTGGGTTATAGGTGCAATGACTACCGAGAACCCCTTGATGAACTTCCTATAGAAGTTTGCGAACCCGACATAGCGCTGGACTCCCTTCTTGTTGACTGGTGCTGGCCAAAACCTTCTGCAGGTCCATAGTTATCCCTGTGATGGAGATGTTGAATCCCAAGAAAAAGATGCTGACGCACTCAAAGGAAAACCAATAATCTCCTGCGCTCAAAGAACATCTACCAGATGGCACACAGTGTAGCAGGGGCACTCAGAACCACATGAAGTCTCTATGAATACGGTGGTTGTTCAGCACATACTAGTCGTGCTGCCTTCTTCAGGATCATGGGAATCCAAAATGTACTAGAGAGAAAACACAAACAAGAAGAGCATTGCAGGCACCTGAGGTGCGTGCTCAACCGCCTCCGGCAACATGGCTTATACACCAAGGAGAAAAATGTGCCTTTGAGTGCGTCAGTAAAAACACAAACAAGAAGGGCGCACCAACCTTGTGCCATACCATTAAAAAGTTTATTAAAATGTTAAAATAAAATCCATATACTCACAAGCGGAGCAAGTGACAATGCATAAAAGTAGGAACACCTCCTATGAAGTGGAGGAGCAGCACCTCAGCAGAGGGACTGGACGGTGTCCTTATGGCTAGGCTGACGCATTTCCAGGGCGAACCCTCTTCATCAGAGCCTAGTTGACCATACAGCATACCCCTCATTAAATACATACTAGCTAATGAGCCAGGTGTCGGTGGGCAGACTCGGCCCTGCATGGATGGTGCGCCCTTCTTGTTTGTGTTTTTTCTGACGCACTCAAAGGCGCATTTTTCCTCCTTGGTGTATAAGCCATGTTGCCGGAGGCGGTTGAGCACGCACCTCACGTGCCTGCAATGCTCTTCCAAGACAGGGAAGAAGATCCGGATGTCATCTAAGTAGATTACTACAAACTGGTCCAGGCAGTCCCATGCTACATGCGCTCATGCACAGGCATTCCAATGGCCACAGATCTTTCCTTACAGTACTCAAGACCTAAACAAGCAATTAACTCTTGCTGTGCTGGGCTTCCTAGAGTTAAGCGTTAAAACACTGGTTGGAAGCATTTATTGTGATAGACAACAGTCTGTCTACTAGGCGTGCTTTAAAGTGTTTGTAACCCTAAAAAAAAATCCTATTTCCTTAAAGCATGTTATACAGCACAGTGCTTGTGCTGTGTCATTTGGCCCCCCTGTATATCCTAAAACATCTAGCTGATCCTGCCTGGCTATACCCTCCCACCTGTAAACTGACTACGGTTTATCATAGCTGCTGAGCCCTGACACCGTGGTCAGTTTACATGCCTACGTCATCTGCAGCTCTCCTCTCTGCTCTCCCCCTCCTCTCCCCCCTCCCCTCCCTGCCTGTCAGCTCTGTCCTCTCCCCCTCCCCCTCCCCTCCCTGCCTGTCAGCTCTGTCCACTCCTCAACACCCCCCTCCTGTTGCTATCATAACTCAATGACATTGCTACAATCCCCTCTGTTATATTAAATAATATCCCCAGTGCATGTGCTTTATTTTTAAAAATGCCCCTGTGTACTTCATTTCATAGCGCTGATCGGTGCTCACGCGATTGGCAGCATCCGCTCCTCTCTTCCTCCTGGCTGACGTTAACGGGGGTTTCTCAGCTCCACCCACTGTAGCTGTCAGATCGAGAGAGGAAAGAGTCAGCCACTTACGTGAGCTCCGATCGGTGCTATGAAATTAGATACACATTGGCATTTTTAAAAAAAAACACGCATGCACTGGGGACATTATTTAATATAACAGAGGGGATTGAAGCAATGTCATTGAGTGGCTTAACAACCACTTTAACATGTTAATTTGTAAGGGAAAAAAAATCTTCATAGTCTCTATTGCCATTGGCACACTACTCACTACTGCTGTGCCTTGTTGGAAATCCAATCTAGGCTGAAAAATGTTTGTGTTGTTTGACATTGACAATCCTGCCCTATATATGGCTCCAGTTAATTTACGTGACTTCAGAACAAATTATACTAAAACTAAGAAAAAAATGTCTTCAACAACTAATTAACTGACATTGTAATCTGATAAGAGTACAAACAGAATGACTGGGCAATAGATGAGATCAATTAACTACAGTCTATTTAACTGTACCCATTTAACGCGATAACTCTCTAAAGTTTTATTGACTTAGTTGTTTAAGAAATAATTGAACACGACTGGATGTATTTCAGACCCCTGGGTGATGCAGATTGTTTTAACTTAATGATTAAGAGGCTTGATGACCTAACCTGCATAAAACAATGTCCCAACATCAAGAACGGAATCAGTCAATGCTGACCCTGAAGGCCCTGCTGTTACTTGGCTCTATAACATGCTATTGAAAAACAAGATACAATCCAAGCCTTTGTGATTTCAAATGTGTTTTTGCAGCATCCTTATTGCTTACTGCAGAGCCAATACTTTAGTTTACTTGCAGCATTTGTTAAGTAAATCTTACACTTTTAAAGATACACTTTTGATTAGTTCTCGGAACTAGTTGGAAGTCATCCAGGCTGTCCATAGACAAGCTTCTGTTCTTGCTCTGCAAATGTAGTGAGGACTTGCAATGTCTAGTAATATTCTTTGCACCAGTCCAAACTTGAAAACTTGAGCTTCCGCTAGGGTGGTATAGTGGGACTTCTAATTTAAATTTCTGTGGAGGTTCTTCGACTATTTTGGACCTTGTATAATGCAAGTGGGGCCCCCAACTGAGATGAACCAACTCAGTTGGTTTTTGAACTAATTGATAACCCATTGCCTCATGAGATGGTGCTACAGAAAGATGGGCAGAGGCTTTCCAATCCTTAATGCCTAGAGGGTGTAGCATTGCTTTTGGAAAAGAGAGGACAGGTTTTTCCTGGCATCATCATTAGTGTAAAGTTCGGGTTCGTACCGAACTTTGGTGTGTCTGGGACCGGGACCCAAACCCGGACATTTCAAAAAACGTTCGGGTTTTGGGTTCTGGTAGTTGATCAAGCATGTTGAATAGCTGCAGGGCAGCCAATCAACAAGCTTTTCACTGGTTTGCCCTTAGAAGCCATCACAGCCATGCCTACTAATGGCATGGCTGTGAATGGCCAGTGCATCATGTGACCCCAGGGTCCGGGATAAAGTTCGGGTCGAGTTCGGAACCCAGACTTTTTCCCCGAAGTTCGGCCAAACCCACCGATCCCGAACATCGGGGGGTTCGATCAACTCTAATCACCATTTAACTCAGAAATCTCAATAACAGGTTCAATTGCATCTTTCAGAAGAAAAATTGAAGCAGGAGACATTTATACGCTGTATTCCACTGCTGTATCCAAGGATTGAGAACGTTTTCCTCTACTTCCCCTTTTCCATCTATATCAGCAAATATATACAGAACATAGACAGATAACATTAAGGCAGTAAAGCACCTCTGACATCTCTTGTGGTTCTATAACTTTACCTGTTTTCGTCGAGTCTCAGGGGCACATAAAGCAATTCAGCAAGGTTTTAACTTTGGTGGATTTCAGCTCATGCTACTATAACATACATTAAAGCAGTATTAAACCCAAAACCAAAATGTAATATATTGCAGCTCACCAATCATTAGATGTGGTGGCTACATTTGTTTTCTTTTTTATACTTTTTTCCCTCTGTATTCATTTGGTGATCTGGCCAGCAACACAACTCCTTTATTACAGTGTCTCCGCTCTGGATTAATGAACACAGGGGGCACCTTTAGGCAGCAGCATTGTCAGTCTGGGGAGGGGCTCCATAAAGAAAAAAAATTCTATGGGACCCTGGGATTTCTTTCTTTTTTAACAAAATAGGAGTGTTTTATTTAAAACTATTTTAGAACAATATAAAGACATACACAGAAGAGCTGCACGATTTTGGATAAAATGAGAATCATGATTTTTTTTTGCTTAGAATAAAGATCACCATTCTCTCACGATTCTCGGCGTAACATTATCTTTCACATTATACAAAAAAATTGGGCTAACTTTACTGTTTAGTATTTTTTAACTCATTGAAGTGTATTTTTTCCCCCAAAAAAATTGCATTTTAAAGACCGCTACGCAAATACAGCGCGACATAAAATATTCCATGTTATTCTCTAGGAGGGCCTCTGCTAAAATATATATATATATATGTGTGTGTACATAATATTTGGGGGTTCTAAATAATTTTCTAGCAAAAAAATACTGATCTTTACTTGTAAGCAACAAATGTCAAAAAAAGGCTTAGTCTTTAAGTGGTTAAACTGTCCTCATTTGCAGACCAAAGTTCTTTCCTTTGATCTCTAAAAGAACAGAAGATACAATGTTTCTTTTTATCTCTCTTTCAAGGGAGGGCGGGGGAGGTGGGGGAGAAAACAGAGGCCAGATTACCCAACCCTTCACCCTGTCCAGTGCACCCCATACTACATGAAAGTATTAACTGTCACCTTAACCAGAGATCCAGGGGGACTAAACTTTGTCATACTTCCAAGGACAACCCCTATTCATATAAGTTATCCTATATATGGGTTGGGCCGCATCCACCATAGCTTCACAGGAAGGTAATCCCGAAGGAGTCGGTGAGGCCCATTTCAGTAGGATTTCCTTTGACCTTGGGATTTCTAGTTACACCCCTACAGTGAGGTGGTTTTACAGAAGGATGAACGTCATCATACTATCAAATGAAATGCACATCCAATGGTTCTATTGACAGGATCAACAAGTACATAGGAAGTGTTACAAGGAGTCAGGGCTGGCCCAAGGCATTGTGCTGCCTGGGTCCAAGAATGAAATGCTGCCCCCCCCAAAAAAAAATCACACCCACTAAAAGGCCCCCACATCCATAATTTTATATCATGATAATTAAAACTAAGATTAAATTTATCAGGAAGTCAGATGTACATGCAACAGCACTTTGTCTATATGTAAAATTATATGACATACCATTATGTTCAATTCCTATGGATGGGCTAGGGCAGTATAGGGGCGAGCTAGGGCAGTATATAGACAGGCTAGGGTAGTATAGGGGCAGGCTAGGGTCATTTATAGAAAGGCTAGGGTAGTATATAGACAGGATAGGGTAGTATATAGACAGACTAGGGTAGTATATAGACAGGCTAGGGCAATATATAGACAGGATATGGTAGTATATAGACAGGATAGGGTAGTATAGGGGTGTGCTAGGGTAGTATATGGACAGGCTATGATAGTTTATAGACAGGCTAGGGTAGTATATAGACAGACTAGGGTAGTATATAGACAGGCTAGGGTAGTATAGTGGTGTGCTAGGGTAGTATATGGACAGGCTAGGGTAGTATATGGACAGGCTAGGGTAGTATAGGCGTGTGCTAGGGTAATATATGGACAGGCTAGGGTAGTATATGAACAGGCTAAGGCAGGAGAGACGGCCGTGGTTAAATTTGCTGCCCCTCTCAAAGTGCTGCCTGGGTCCAATGCAAGGAGTACTTAGAACAGAGAGTCTAGCCTGGGTTCACACATTTCCAGCTGTGGTTTGCAGTCTGGAGTCTAGTGCGTTTCTGTTCACCGGTTCAGCAAATTTTTGCCTGAATTAGCACCTGAACCGGACCCAAAAATGCACAATACACCGGATCCTTTTCGAAAATGCACCGCGGCAACCCTGGACATGTGTGAACCGGCTCCATTGAAAACCAGTCCCATTCACATGTTAAAAACGCATCCAATTTGCATATTTATTTGTAAACCCAGCCTAACTGGCGTGGAAAGCCTACATTACATATATGATTTTGTAGTATGACCATAATTCTAATGTCTACTCATAATTAAAATATCAATATTTGGTGGATTGTGGAATTATATAAAACCTCTATTGCTTTCTAATACAAACTCCATGAAAGCAGACCAAGTACAAGACCAATTAACGTTTATGTACAGTGAAGTTATGCCCAAACTAACACTGGTAATTATTTAATTATAGTACATACAATAACGTTTATTACAGATAAACAGCCAAGTTAATGGCTAAGTGGTTAGCATACTCCAATAAATAACAAGCTAGAGTAAATGCTGGTCATCCCCATAGTTAATTAACACATACCTCTATGTTTTCCCCTTGGGACTTTATTGCAGCTTAGTCATATATCACACCACTGAATTATGTATAAAAAAAAACAATAACAGCTTTTATACAAAACCGTATTAAAAACATAACATGTCATAAAATATACATAACTCTGCCAGACAGCAAATAGGGGGTGCCGCTAAAGGCTCCAGCCAGGTCCTTTCCTGTAGTATAATGCTTGGGGTGCTGGCAAGGACAGAGCTCATCCCAGCTCCAATAATACAACAGACAAAAAAAGGTCCTATGCTCCACACATCATTGCAAAACCCTGTTGTTAGGAAAATGCACTTCCTGGCCGTTTCTGGCCTCCCACGCGCGTTCACGTGCAAATGTGCCTGCGTGAGCTAATGGCGCCAATAGCGGCCATTTAAGCAGGACAGCACCAGGTAGCAAGTGCTGTCTGTTCTACAGTGTTCCTACACCTGTGACTCCCAGTATCTGTTCTGAGTGACTTCCTGTTCCTGTGACCCCGGCTACCCTTTGGACTTTGTTGCTATCAGCCTGCCCCGACCTCGGATTGTTTACGACCACTCTTCTGCCTGTCCCTCTTGTACCTCAGCTGCCAGCCCATTACCAACCCAGCCTGCACCTGACTACCCATCTGCCTGATCCCTCTGTACTTCGCTGCCAGCCAGCTGCCGACCAGGACCGCACCACTACTCTTCAGCCCACACGAGCATCTGTGGCCATCAGAGACTTGTCCGGCCCTCATGCCGCCCTGTGCTCCTGAGCTCCCTGTCTGCACTACCAGGGGTTCTGGAACCAGGGCCGCAAGAGAGGTTGCCCCCGCATAAGCCAGACTCAACCACCAGGTACGTGACACCTGTAGATATGTGAAATGACAGCCTCAGCCCGAGCTCCAGCCAAGCCACGCCCCCAACATGTTTCACTCTGCCCCCCAGAGCTTAATCATGGGAACCCCCATGATTAAGATCCGGGGCAGGGTGAAACGTGTTGGGGGCATGACTTGGTTGGAGCTCGGGCTGAGGCTGTCATTTCACATATCAATGGGGACTTGCAGTGATTTGCAGCACATAGGACCTTTTTTGTCTGTCATACTAACAACATCACTGACAGATTGATATGAGTAATGATTGGAATTTCTCCATTAGTAAGTCCCGCTGTGTGGGCCCCTACATTAGTAAGTCCTGCTTTGTTGGCCCCTCAGTGGTTAGCATACTCGCCTGGCAGAACTGTGGTTCCTGCTTGTTTGGGTTTCCTCCTAAAGCAGTGGTTCTCAACTCCGGTCCTCAGGACCCCCCAACAGGCCAGGTTTGCAGGATAACTGAAATACATCACAGGTGATATCATTTGCTGCTCAGTTATTGCAGTATTCTAGCCTGCATCTCAAGGTAATACTTAAAATCTGGCCTGTTGGTGGGTCCCGAGGACCGGAGTTGAGAACCACTGTCCTAAAGGATGATGAAAGGATTACTGGGTCCTGACCATACAGCATATATGTTTGTATAACTATGATGTAGATATTAGATTGTAAGCTCTTCTGGAGCAAGAACTACATATTTGCACACAGTTGCACAGCATTATGGTGGCATGTAAATGTGGGCAATAAATGAGGACCTCCAGTTGGGAATATCACAGTTTTGGAGTGGCACTGATTATTTTTCCTCTCTCTGAAAACTTTGGCCAGCTGAAGTAATACACAGAATACACAGGCCTATGAGTAGTTGTGTGGATACAACCACATTTATTATGTTCAAATGCTCTCTAAACAGTTAAGAGACTTGCAGCAACCACAAATCTGATGCCCTTAGATAATGAATGCTCTTCAAAAAAATCTATACATTTTAATCCCCATGGTTTTCATGCAATAGATAAAAGCTATAGAAGGTCAAGGAACTGCGCAATAATGTAAGACAATGCAGCTACATACTTTGTAGATGAAATACTTATTTTAGATACTTTTATAGTGAAAAAAAAGTTAAGTAGAAAGAATATTTGCATACCTTCACATGGGTTATTATCATTTAAAGGGAGTTTACACTTGGATATAAAAGAAGACCCCCGATTAGAACCACTCTGTGTTGCAGTAATTCACGCCCTAACTTTTGTTCCTTCATAGAAAGCTATAGATCAGACTGCTTTTAACTTGAAAAGCCTATCAGGCTTTCATTTTTTCCCATAAGCGACTGTATTCAATATTTTACCATATACAGTGGGTAAAATACGTTTTCTAGGTAAATATATTTCTAAAGGTGCTATTGACATGAAATGTTCATCACATGTCGGTAACAATCCATGCAATCCATACATACAAAGATGCCAAAACAAATAAGTTCAGAAATGAAAGCAGAACTCCTGGTTTGGCAAAAATTTCCCCATTAGTACACCCCCTACACTCAACACTAAACAGTTATTACACTTGTGAAATTCCATACCTTTGAAGATGTCCAATTTAATTTACAGGAAGTCAGCTCTGTGATTCAAAAGATGCAGGCATGTATTCTGCCAGGCAGGCTCTGTTAGAAGAGTGATAACATCACATCCTCTTCTCTCTGTTGTGGCTTCATTTACACGGGACATTACACAACCTCCCCTGAACGACATAAATTGACAGCTTCAAAACGACGTTTAAAAACGCCCAGTTAGACGCGTTTACATGCGGCGTTTAGCAGCATTTTGCGGCATTTAGAGACATTTGCGTTCAGAAGCGTTTTTGATGATAACCTCAGGAGACCTCTGGAGACCCTCCCAAATCCAAAATAAACAGTATTTGTTAACTATTTAACCACTTCAGCCCCGGAAGGATTTCACACTTTAGGACCAGAGCACTTTTTGCGATTCAGCACTGTGTCGCTTTAACTGACAACTGCGCGGTCGTGCGGCGTTGTACCCAAACGAAATTTGCGTCCTTTTTTTCCCACAAATAGAGCTTTCTTTTGGTGGTATTTGATCACTGCTGCGTCATTTCTGATCGCCGCTATAAACAAAAGAAGAGCAACAATTTTGCAAAAAAACACAAATTTCTTACTTTTTGCTAAAATACAAATCCAAAAAAAAATATAAAAAAACTTTTTTTTCAATGGTTTTGGCTGATTTTATATTCTTCCTTATATTTGTGATAAAAAAAATCGCAATCGGCGTTTATTGATTGGTTTGCGGAAAAGTTGCCGCGTTTAGGATGATGAGAATTCATTTTTGGGGTTTTTATTTTTTATTTTATTTTTACTAGTAATGGCGGCGATCTGCGATTTTTAGCGGTACTGCGATATTTCAGCGGACATGTCGGACCATTTTGACACTTTTTTGGGACCATTGGCATTTATACAGCGATCAGTGCTATAAAAATGCAATTACTGTGTAAATGCCATTGGCAGTGAAGGGGTTAACCTGGAGGGGGCGCTCTAAGGGTTAACTGTGTTCCCTGGGCGTGTTCTAACTGTGTGTGGGCTGCCCTAGCAGGGGAAGGGGAGTGATCACAGCTTCCGTATACAGGAAGGCTGTGATCACAGCCCTTCCCCATCTCACAGAACGGTGATCCGTGTTTACATACACGGACCTCCGTTCTTTTACTGCAGGGGGGGCATCGCGGGTAGCCGGCGGAGATCGAGTCCGCCGCACCCGCTCCCTGGCCCCCCCCCGGACACAGTGAACGTGCCTCTGGCGGCGAGCGCTCATAGTGCACGATCTCGCAGCCGCCATCATATGGCGGTGGTTTGCGATATCGAAACAACTTGTCACCGTCAACCTGCGGTTGGCGGTTGGCAAGTGGTTAAGCCATTCTGTGAGAGTAGAGTCAGTAGCTGCAGCAGTAGAGAGAGCAGTGTACTTCGAGAGAGTGCTGTTATTTTTTGTGTTGCCAATAGGGATCCCATGATGAGCATGTGTCTGCTCCTCTTGTTGCTGCTGCGGAGGGTTGAATCACGGGGAAAATCAGTTTGTCGCTGCTGGACTCATCCGTTTATGGACCAACGCATGTCAACTGGTTACTTTTCTAATATTTATGTCCAACTGCGGAATTACCCGGAGACATTTTTCAATTTCACACGCATGTCTATTACCACCTTTGGCCTTCTCCTAGAAAAGATTCGGCTGCATATTGCTCGCATGGACACAAATATGAGGGAGAGTGTGCAACCAGAGGAACGTCTTTTGATCACTCTCAGGTATGTGTATATATTGATCTCTCTCCACCAACATCTTTCTCCATCCCTCTCTCTCTCCATACCTTGCTCTCTCTTTACATCCCTTTCTCTCTCTCTCTCCATCCATCCAAAAAAAATATTCCCCTTTAAAAATGCTTTTAGTCACAAATGCTCCTAAACGCGGCTACCGGTGTTTAGCGGCGTTTAGCGGCGTTTAGCGGTGTTTGGTGTTTCAAACAACATTAAACTTGACGCTTGAACCCATTTTTTTGCGTATAAAAAAAAGCCTTTAAACGTGACTGCCTCAAAACGACTATAAACTATACTGTGTAAATGTACACATAAGATAACATTAAATAAGTTCAGGGGCAGCTGGAAAAAATGTCCAAATGCCCCTGAACGTCTGTTTAACAGCCTCAGTGTAAATGGAGCCTTATACTACATTTCCCATCAGGCTTTGAACATTTCATTGAATGTGGGAGGTACACTAGGCCTGTACATGTAAATGTGAACAAGCCCACTTCAACATGAATCACACCCCTCATTCTGCAACCAGGCCCACTAATCAGTGACACACAACATGTCTGTTCTCTCCCCGCCAGCCACAAGGAGATAAACATATTGCCCTTACATGCTTTCTGTAATCATTACTGAACTGTACACCCATCCCATGTTGCTTATCAGTACCCATCAGTGTGGTCACACCATGCTCACCAGTGCCCATCAGTGAGGTCACACCGTGCTCACTAGTGCCACTTGTCAGTGCAGTCAGACCAGTGCCCACCAGTGCCACGTATCAGTGCGGTGACCCCCCACCCCCAGCACCCGGCCACCATCTCTCATCAATGATAGAGCAGAGATCTCCCGCTATGATATGACTGGTGTTCCTGAAATGTCTGGCATGCTTGCTATGTGAACACTGCTCTGTGACTTTCTCCTGTCATAGCTGTTCACATAGCAAGCATGCCAGACATTCCAGGAAAGAATACCAGGCATATCATAGCAGGAGATCTCTGCACTATCATTGATGAGAGATGGCAGCCTGGCAAGCAGGGGGGCGTTGCTGGCAGAGAAGAGGAGGAGGGAGGAGGAAACCACCTCTGTGGGAGGCACAAACCGGGGCTGTGAGACCCCATCCGCCCACTACAGCCCAGCAGGCGGAAATAGAAATGACTGCTGGCTGTTAGAAAACTATAGGAAGGCAGATACAAGACCACTGGCTGGCAGTACAGGACGGAGAACGGCTATCAGTCTTCCAAACAGAAAATCACAGGGGAATAATGTTTTTTCAGCAAGTTCAGCAGGCTACTACAGAGGAACTACAGAGCTCAGCAGAAGATGGTTGGCACAGTTGGTGAAGGTAGCAGATCAGCAACAAGGACATAGAAAAAACTTTTTTTCCCGGAGTTCTGCTTTAAGTTCTGTGTAATGGAATGTCACAGGGAAAAAGTATTGAAAGGACTAACCAAAATGTATTTAATACTTTATACAAAATCCTTTGTTGGTAATGACAGCTTCAAGACGCCTCCTGTATGGAGAAACGAGTCGCATGCATTGCTCCGGAGTGATATTGGCCCATTCTTCCACACAAACAGTCTTCAAATCTTGAAGGTTGCGTGGGTCTCTTCTCTTTCCCTAGATTTTCTATTGGATTGAAGTCAGGTGATTGGCTGGGCCATTCTAGCAACTTTATTTTCTTTCTTTGAAACCAATTGAGAGTTTCCTTGGCTTTGGGTTTGGGATCGTTGTCTTGCTGAAATGTCCACCCTCGTTTCATCTTCATCATCCTAGTAGATGGCAGCAGATTTTTAACAAGAAAGTCTTGGTACATTTTTCCATTCATCCTTCCTTCAACGATATGAAGTTTGCCAGTACCGTATGCTGAAAAACAGCCCCACACCATGATGTTCCCACCTTCAAACCTCCCTGTTGGTATGGGGGTGTTTTGGGGGTGATGTGCAATGCCATTTCATTTGACCTCCAAACATGGTGTGCATTATGGCATCCAAACAGTTAAATTTCAGTCTCATCTGACCAGACTATATTCTGCCAGTATTTCAAAGGCTTGTCTAAATGTTGTGCAACAAACTTTAAACAAGCTTCAACATGCTTTTTCTTCAGCAATGGAGTCTTGCGTGGTGAGCGTGCAAATAGGACATGGCAGTTGAGTGCATTACTTATTGTTTTCTTTGAACAAAATTGTACCTGCTAATTCCAGGTCTTTCTGAAGCTCTTCACAAGTGGTCCTTGGCTCTTGAACAACTCTTCTAATAATTCTTTTCACTCCTCTGTCAGAAATCTTGTGAAGAGCACCTGGTCATGGCCGGTTTACGGTGAAATTATGTTCTTTCCACTTTCGAATTATAGCCCCAACAGTCTCACTGGAACAATCAGAAGTTTAGAAATCCTTCTGTAACCAATGTCTTCAGTATGTTTTGCAACAATAAGGTTGCGGAGGTCTTGAGAGAGCTCTTTGCTTTTACTCGTGAAGAGATGTTTCTTTTGTGTGACACCTTGGTAATGAGACACCATTTTATAGGTCATCAGTTGAGACTGAACCAGATGATATTAATTTGCACTGACAAGGGGCAGGATTGCTTTCTAATTACTAATAGATTTCAGCTGGTGTCTTGGCTTTCCATGCCTTTTTACACCTCCCTTTCTTCATGTATTCAATACTTTTTCCCTGTGTCATTCTATTTTATTAAACATAACTTAATTTCTGAACTTTTTTGTTTTGGTTTCTTTGCATGTATGGATTACATGCGTTGTTACTGACATGTGGTGACCATTTCGGGGTTGATTTACTAAAACTGGAGAGTGCAAAATCTGGTGCAGCTCTGCATAGAAACCAATCAGCTTCCAGGTTTTCTTATCAAAGCCTTATTGAACAACCTGAAGTTAGAAGCTGATTGGCTACCATGCACAGCTGCACCAGATTTTGTATTCTCCAGTTTTGGTGAATCAACCCTACAATGTCAGTAGCACCTTTATAAATACATTTACCTAGAAAAATGGTGATGTGTAGAGTTGAGCGAACCTCTGGAAGTTCGGGTTCTGCTGGTCCGTCCGAACTTCGGGACAAAGTCCGGGTCCGGGTCCGGACGGAACCCGAACGATCGCACGGACAACGAACCCCATTGAAATCAATGGGGACCCGAACTTTTATGCACAAAAATGGCTGTAACAAAGTCCTGGAAAGCCCTAGAGGGCTGCAAAAGGAAGTAAAATGGGGGTAAGGGTAGGGCAAGTGCCCTACAAAAAAATGGGGACAGGGAAATAACTTTAAATATTTAAAAAAAAATAAAAACTTAAAAAATGCAAAAATGGAGGTGAATGTGGATCATCTTCAAACTGTGTCTGAAAAGTATTAATTAACAGTAGAAGCCATATAACTGTTCTAAAATCATCTTCAAACTAGGACAAGTGCGCTACAAAAAATGGGGAGAGGGAAAATAAATTAAAATCAAATTTAAAAAATGGGAAGGGGGGTGGATGTGGAGTAGGAGTCTAGAGGTTGACTAGGCCGTGACCGTTTAAGTGG
>BLSH010308114.1:646610-661908 GCA_018402905.1 Glandirana rugosa
GATAACGTAGAACTGGCTTATACACAATCACAGTGGCGGAGTGTTACAGGAGTGGGCGTCCAATTCATCATAATGACAAATGTCAGTTTCTAATGTCTCACGGTCAGACCAAATTTCCAGGAAAAAGACATAGTTGACATTCACACACAAACCCGTAGACGTGTAACAAGAAAGTCCACAAGACACGGGATTAGGGAGAGGAGGGACCTGAAATAACCGTACCTAATTGAGATGACTGACAGGTTTACACTGACTGTGGGTAGTACAGGACTGGTGTTCAGTTGTTTAGTTGAGACTTCACTTTACAGTTGGGTAGACTGGAGATCCCCTAGGATTATGGGAGATCACCCAAACGATTTTTGAAATGTCCGGGTCCGGGTCCGTGCCACGGACACCCAAAAGTTCGGTACGGACCCGAACGTTACAGTCCGGGTTCGCTCAACACTAGTGATGTGTTCAATACCTATTTTATAGCTACGTGTTTAGAAATATAGTACCCCTTACCCACTAGAGGGTATTAGGATCCCCTAGAGGTCAGATGGGTTGACATTTCACTTCAGAGTTGATTTGTTGACTTGTGGTCAGGACATGATGGGTGTCAGTCACATTTGGACAGTCAGTAGAGTTAATCCATGCCAATAAAGTCCAGGGAGGAGAGGGATTAGGGCACAGAACACCTGAAAGAACAATGTGCAGATGCCCAAACACACACTTACAGTTGATACAGAAAAAGGACCTTTAAACCAGACTGGCACTCTGTAATCTTTGACTGTAAACAGTAATACTACTTAACCTGCGGGTGAGGACATTGTGAGGCGGTGACACTAACACATATTCGGTCAAGATGCAATAGAATGAATTTGTATTGTAGTCAGAGTGTAACAGTTCACAACAAGCCTGGCAGGAAGGCCGCCCGACCAGGAACACTCATTGATGAACTGCAGATTGTAGCAGAACAGATCTCAGCCAAACTGACACCATCTGTCTGAAGGGACAGAATAGAGTCTTGCCGGTCTGTGCCTACGTGGGAAGGTTTCCAGAAAGGGTAGCAGATCCCTAAGCTTTCCCTACTTATCTGGAGCCTTTCCCTGCTGCTATTACTGTCTTTGACAGATAGGTGACTTGTCCCTACCCTACCCACATGCTAAATGTATGCCAAATTCAGGAGCTAGGGTTTTAAATAGACGCTACCTTGCCCAAGATGGCCACCAGAATCAGAAGGGCTGTCAGCATCCAATTGTATCACTGCCCCAGTGACCCAAAAAACCATAGAGGAACTACAATCCTCTTGACTTCCTCTCCCTCTGCACTGCTGCTTTGATTGAGGACCACCTGTAGTGGAGAAAATAGACTGCACCTGCCTACAAACTCACTGGATTAACAACCAGACTTCCTGTGAGGTCCAAGCTTGCCCCCCCCCCCAAAAAAAAATAAAATAAAACTATCCCTCTAAAATATAATTTCTATACCTCTATACAGGATAGAGAGGGCACAAAATAGTCTAGCACCGACCCTGTCTATACCCCCCTGTGATGTTTGTTTCCCCCTCAAGGACTGGACGACAGCAGATAACTGAGTGACAGTAGAGGACTGGGTGACAGCAGGGCAGAGGGCTGGGCAACAGCAGAGGACTGGGTGACAGCAAAGGACTGGGTGACAGCAGGGTAGAGGACTGGGCGACAGCAGAGGACTGTGTGACAGCAGGGCAGAGGACTGGGTGACAGCAGAGGACTGGGCGACAGCAAAGGACTGGGTGATAGCAGGTCAGAGGATTGGGTGATATCAGAGGACTTGGAGACAGCAAAGGACTGAGCGATAGCAGGGCAGAGGACTGGGTGACAGTAGAGGACTGGGCAACAGCAGGGCAGAGGCCTGGGTGAAATCAGAGGACTGTCTGACAGCAGAGGACTGGGCAACAGCAGAGGACTGGGTGATAGCAGGGCAGAGGACTGGGTGACAGCAGAGGACTGGACTAGAGCAGGGCAGAGGACTGGGTGAAAGTAGAGGACTGGTTGACTACAGAGCAGAGGACTGGGTGACAGCAGGGCAGAGGACTGGGTGACAGCATTGCAGAGGACTGGACTAGAGCAGAGCAGAGGACTGGGTGACAGCAGGGCAGAGGACTCAGTGATACCACAGGACTGGGTGACAGCAGAGGACTGAGCGACAGCAGAGGACTGGGAGATAGCAGAGGATTGGATGACAGCAGAGGACTGGGCGATAGCAGGGCAGAGGACTGGGTGACAGCAGAGCACTGGGTGGCAGCAGGGCAGAGGACTGGGTGACAGCAGAGGACTGGGTGACAGCAGGGCAGAGGACTGGACTAGAGCAGGGCAGAGGACTGGGTGACAGCAGGGCAGAGGACTGGGTGGCAGCAGAGGACTGGGTAACAGCAGGGCAGAGGACTGGGTGACAGCAGAGGACTGGGTGACAGCAGAGGACTGGGTGACAGCAGGGCAGAGGACTGGGTGACAGCAGAGGACTGGATGACAGCAGGGCAGAGGACTGGATGACAGCAGAGAACCCGGTGACAGCAGGGCAGAGGACTGGGTGACAGCAGGGCAGAGGACTGGGTGGCAGTAGGGCAGAGAACTGGGTGACAGCAGAGGACTGGGTGACAGCAGAGGACTGGGTGACAGCAGGGCATAGGACTGGGTGAAAGCAGGGCAGAGGACTGGGTGATGGCAGAGGACTGCATGAGGGCAGAGGACTGTGAGAAATTGGGTTGAAAACTGCTCTGCCCAATTTCTCAGTCAGGACAGACAGTGCCATATAAAAAAACAGATACCATCATTGTCAGCTAACAACACATTTTTACGTCTGTCTAAAGGTCTAGAGATGGAAGTAAAAAAGCTGACAAAGATTAAAATGGTATCTGGTTTTTCATGTAGCACTGTCCTGACTGTGAGAAATTGTTTTCAACCCAACTTCTCACAGTCCAGTGGCTGCATATAAAAATACTGCATTTTTAGAGACATTTTTCTTTATCCCCATGTCGCTCTCTGCCCCACAAGGACCGCACGATCATTCCTGAGGCCAACAGCACCACCCCCCACCCCCCAGTGACAGGCGGGATCACCTCTTGGCTGACCAGTGACAATGAAGGAGGCAAGACAGCTCCTTGGCATCAATCAGAGCCCTAAACCGCTGAACAGCTCTGCAGCTGGGGGAGCCAGGAGAGGGATATGTCAGTGTGCACCCCATGTGATAGTTCCTACTCCGCGTGCCTGCACAATCCCCTGCTGCAGACATTCCCTCTCCTCCTCCAGACACAGGGACGGCAGCTCCAGAGGTGACATCCACCGGGGATGAGGAGGTGACAGGCCATGGCTGCACCCTAGGCCGCAGAGCGCCCTAGGCGGCTGCCTAGTTCGCCTAGTGGTAGCGCCGGCCCTGGCTTGCACTTACACTCATTTCACAGCAAAAGTTTATTCCTGGTGCACCTATAGAGGATTCAGCTTCACTCCTCCCATGCAACACCCCCACTCATGCATTGCAAACTTCAGGCCACGACCGTGGGCCTACCTTTCTCAGGCACATGTGTCCTCCCCAGCCAGAAGGCCTGGGAGTTCAGGGACAACAGAACACCCAGATAAGAGGACCATTCATGTCATCAAATCTGGCTAAAGAAACCTGAAACAAAAGATAAGTATACCATTTTTTTTAAAACAATTCAATGTTGCTCCAAGGGGCAGGGAGGGAGAGGCAAAGGGTGGTGGAGATCCCAGGCCCAGAGTTGAGCTTTAAGGCTTCTGTCACCCCATCATCTTATTGCTGCCTAATTATCTTCAGGCCAGCATTTAATTCACAAGCTCACATAAAAGCACAGCAACAAGTAGAGAAAATTCTCTGATTGTGTGAGGAAGATAAGACGAGAGGCTTTTATTAGATGGCGCGTCTGGGATTGTAGAAGAAATATATGGACATGATAACGCTTTGGCCGTGTTCCATTCATGCTCCATTATGCATAATATGATTATGTTATATGTATCAGCTAAGCAAGAAAATACTGCAGCTTTAGATAGACTCAGCAAATCCAGCCTTGCTACAGCAGGATCATGCCTCCAGCACACTCTAATCCTCGCTTTGAAGATTCTTGGAGTCGGGGAAAAAAATTCATTGAAATTAACATAAAAATATGTACGGTTTACTGGAGGAAAATTCCGCAGCTAATTATCACTGGTTCACGTTACGACACACACTTGTAAAAAGAAGGATTACAACAATATTATGATGCTTAATGCTAGTGTGACATGGATAAAAATGTAACAACATTTTTAGCACATCTAGAAA
This sequence comes from Glandirana rugosa, assembly GCA_018402905.1. Classification (NCBI taxonomy): domain Eukaryota; kingdom Metazoa; phylum Chordata; class Amphibia; order Anura; family Ranidae; genus Glandirana; species Glandirana rugosa. Next base: position 650,904 of record BLSH010308114.1, read on the forward strand.
CTCAACAGATTTTTGGTGCAGGTGTGAATGCCTTTGTTGAATTTCAACTTTCAGGATTCATATAACGGCTTACCCCACTTTTAAGTACACAATGGGACCAGGGCATGTATGTAAAACCAAAATGTACTTAAAACTAAGCATTGCGTCTTTTCACTTCTGGGGTGTCAATGCAGCCTACCTGTGTCCAGCAATGCAGAGCCTACCTGTGCCCAACAATGCAGAGCCTACCTGTGCCCAACAATGCAGGGCCTACCTGTGCCCAACTATGCAGAGCCTATCTGTGCCCAACAATGCAGAGCGTACCTGTGCCCAACAATGCAGAGCCTACCTGTGCCCAGCAATGCAAAGCCTATCTGTGCCCAACAGTGCAGAGCCTACTTGTGCCCAACAATGCAGAGCCTACCTGTACCCAACATTGCAGAGCCTACCTGTGCCCAACAATGCAGAGCCTACCTGTGCCCAACAATGCAGAGCCTACCTGTGCCCAACAATGCAGAGCCTACCTGTGCCCAACAATGCAGAGCCTACCTGTGCAGAGGAAGAGAGAGGAGGCCGGCCCGATCATAAGAGAGCAGGGAACATCGCTATAACAGCTTTAATTTAAATTGCTGAGTGTTCCCACTGCTCGCCGTCACATACAACCCTGCCTCCTGGCCCTGGTACTTTGATACACGTCACAATTCCCAACATTGGATGGGTCTTCTGGGCCAGGAGGCGAGGCTGTATGTGACGGCGAGCAGCGGGAACACTCAGCAATTTAAATTAAAGCTGTTACAGTGATGTTCCCTGCTCTCTTATGGTCCTCCTCTCCTCTCTTTCCCGGGGCAATTGGCTCCCATTCAACCCCGCCTGCACTTTACGTCTGTCCATACTCACGAGTGTATGTAAAGTGAGTGTCCGTAAAGCGGGGTATGCCTGTAACTAAAAGTCTTTTTTTAATTTCAGGTGGAGGATTCAGAGTTCATTTGCCCACTTTTTTTTGTCTGTGGCCCCTCCAAAGACATTCACTAAACAAATTTCTTACTCAAGAATGGATTATTGTCATCTATATGCATGTACTGTATATGTAAAAGCAGAAAGCTTATTTATTATTCAAAATGAAGAATTGCAAAGTGTCACCAGCATAAGCAAAAAAGCAGATCATTTATTGTCACAAAATCATAGTACACTCTTCTAGGGCCTTTAAGGACCCTTTCATCAAGGCAACAAAGAAAATCAAATACTGCAGGCCCAAGATTTAAGTAGCACAATGAACTAATCCCCCCACCTCCATCGAAGCAATAACACACACTTAATACTCATTATACACAATAAAAGCAAAAAAAAAAAAATCCCTACAGTTTATAGAAATTCTGTGGCTGTATTACTGTTTGTCATTGTTGCATTGATAAAGGGGACCTTAGAGGCCTCTGTGATATTATGATATAAAAGAATTCCCTTTTTGCTCATGCTGATATACTGTAACACTTTGCACTTTTTGATGACTGTCTTTAACACAGAAACATCTATTGGACTATAACACCATTTGCTGGATCTACTGGATCACGTGATTTTCAGGTTTTCAGCCAACGCCCAGTTGTCAGGCCGGGAGTAGGAGGGTGATAGAGGTCAGTGCTAAAGCCATTTAATGTAATAAAGACTAAAAGGCTGTTAAAAACCCAGTTCCACCTACAACTGCAAAAAAAAAATGGATGAAGCTCTGCTGGAAGGGATCATTGACACTGTGCTACATTGGGGTGTTCTTCAGGCACTTGGCAGACAGTGTTGACCCCGTCAAGCACTCCTATATACACTGGGTCTATAAGTGTGTACCAAGCCCAATAGTTCTCACTTTTGGGGTTGGTGGGTGGAGTGACACTGTGGGAAGGTGGATGAGCATGGTCTGCATTGTTTAAATCTCATATGTAAAAGAGCGACCCATGTTCATATTAGTTAAGTAAGTGTAACCACAAGGTACGTAGGGCTATAATGCATTACTCTTACACAGCTGACCTAGAAGTGGAGGAGCCCATTGCTCACATGATAAAGCAGACCACAGTCATACTAAACTAGCTCATAAGTGCTCTTATAACCCTCTTTTGGATAATATCAGAATTGCCATATCTCCAGTTTGGGTCTGTATGCTGTGGAAAGCCTTTGGCAATAAGAAAACAACTCTGAAATTAATAAATCTGGCAAAGTATAATTTACTGAAACAAGAGAGTAAAAAAATACCCATACAAATACCCAATATCTATCTATATATCTACAGTGGGAAAAATAATTATTTGATCCCTTGCAGATTTTGTACGTTTGCCCACTTACAAAGAAATGAAGGAGCTATGATTTTTATCATAGGTGTATTTTAAATGATAGAGACAAAATATCAACCAAAAATCCGGAAAAAACCCATGATACAAATGTTATAAATTTAGTTGCAGTTCAGTGAGTAAAATAAGTATTTGATCCCCAAGCAAAAATGACTTACTACTTGGTGGAGAACCCCTTGCTGACAAGCACAGAGGTAAGGAGGGATTTTGGTCCACTCTTCTTTACTGATCTTTTCTAAATCCTTAAGATTTCTTAGTTGTCACTTGGCAGCTCGAAATTTCAGCTCCCTCCATCAATTTTCTATAGGATTAAGGTCTGGAGACTGGCTAGGCCACTCCATGACCTTAATGTGCTTTTTCTTGAGCCACTCTTTTGTTGCCTTGGCGGTATGTTTTGGGTCATTGTCATGCTGAAAGACCCAACCATGACCCATCTGTTGGATAATATTTCATATACATACACACAGTTTTTATAATATGAACATAGGTGTACATAGGCTATGATTTATGGCCTAACACAGCTGGCAGGCAAGCTGCATTCTACATATCAAAAGGGCCAGAGGAGTTACTTCCAGGGGATTGTGTGATCAGGCTTGAAACGAATAGCACACAAAGTATTTATTGATGGTAATTAGACTTGAGGGGGTATCCATGGGAAATGGTTGCTTGTTTACCTAGTAAACACTAATGCAAGGTTATTAATTACAGGCCAGTAATTACAAGTAGGGTATTTTCATGTTAAGAGCAATGCAGTTGGTTAACATAGCAGAAACCTCCCCCCAGTGTCAGACTAGTACTTGGGAGGACATCCAAGCTGGCAGTTTGTCAGTCTTTTCATTCTCCATGAAGGTGACAGGAGAAACAGGGTTCTCTGAAGGTGTCTGAATGTTGCATGAATATCCTTTCATCATTTACCTTGTCTGCACCTCTGTTGGACTTTTGTTGAGTCAATAAATGCATTCTCTGGAAGAACAGATTTCTGCGGGAAATTACTCACATTATAATAATAACTAAATAATAATCATCATTCCATCACTACGTCACTACACCATCTTCAGTGTTCTGGCTGAGGGAAGAAGGTTCTCATCCCAGATTTTACAATACATGGCTCCATCCATTGGCCCCTCAATGCGGCAAAGTCAGCCTGTACCTTTAGCAGAGAAACAGCCCCAAAGCATAATGTTTCCACCTCCATGCTTGACTGTAGGGACGTTGTTCTTAGGGTCATAGTCAGCATTTTTCTTCCTCCAAACACGGCAAGTCCCCCTCCTCAAGAAGGCACATGTACAATCATGCTGATTGTTTGACCTCTTTGGCTTTAACTCAGCTCGCAGTGTTTGGAAGAAGAAAAATGCTGACTATGACCCTAAGAACACCATCCCTACAGTCAAGCACAGAGGTGGAAACCTGATGCTTTGGGCTGTTTCTCTGCTAAAGGTACAGGCCGACTTTGCTGCATTGAGGGGCCAATGGTCAGGGCCATGTATTGTAAAATCTTGGATGAGAACCTTCTTCCCTCAGCCAGAACACTGAAGATGGGTCATGGATGGGTCTTCCAGCATGACAATGACCCAAAACATACCGCCAAGGCAACAAAGGATCAAGACTCAAGAAGAAGCACATTAAAGTCATGGCGTGGCCTAGTCAGTCTCCAGACTTTAATCCTATAGAAAATTTATGGAGTGAGCTGAAACTTTGAGCAAACCTGGTAACCAACTACAAGAAGCGTCTTACCTCTGTACTTGCCAACAAGGGTTTCTCCACCAAGTACTAAGTCGTGTTTTTCTTGGGGATCAAATACTTATTTCACTCACTGAACTGCAACTCAATTTATAACATTTGTTTCATGTGTTTTTTTCTGGATTTTTGGTTGATATTCTGTCCCTATCATTTAAAATACACCTATGAAAAAATTATAGACCCTTCATTTCTTAATAAGTGAACAATCTTACAAAATCTTCAGGGGGTCAACAAATTATTTTCCCCACTGTATCTATACAGCGTATATACAGTATCTTACAAAAGTGAGTACACCCCTCACATTTTTGTAAATATATTATTCTATCTTTTCATGTGACAACACTGAGGAAATGGCACTTTGCTACAATGTAAAGTAGTGAGTGTACAGCTTGCATAACAGAGTAAATTTGCCTTTCCCTCAAAATAACTCAACACACAGCCGATAATGTCTAAACTGCTGGCAGCACAAGTGAGTACATCCCTAAGTGAAAATGTCCAAATTGGGCCAAAAGTGTCAATATTTTGTGTGGCCACCATTATTTTCCAGCACAGCCTTAACCCCCTTGGGCATGGAGTTCACCAGAGCTTCACAGGTTGCCACTGGAGTCCTCTTCCACTCCTTCATGATGACATCACGGAGCTGGTAGATGTTTGAGACATTGCGCTCGTCGACCTTCTGTTTGAGGATGCCCCACACATGCTCAATAGGGTTTAGGTTTGGAGACATGCTTGGCCAGTCCATCGCCTTTATCCTCAGCTTCTTTAGCAAGGCAGTGGTCATTTTGGAGGTGTTTGTGGGGTTGTTATCATGTTAGAATACTGTCCTGCGCCCCAGTCTCCGAAGGGTTGGGATCATGCTCTGCTTCAGTATGTCACAGTACATGTTGGCATTCATGGTTCCCTCAATGAATTGTAGCTCTCCAGTGCTGGCAGCACTCATGTAGCCCCAGACCATGACACTCCCACCACCATGCTTGCCTGTAGGCAAGACACAATTGTCTTTGTACTCCTCACCTGGTTGCTGCCACACAAGCTTGACACCATCTGAACCGAAGTTTATCTTGGTCTCATCGGACCACAGGACATGGTTCCAGTAATCCATGTCCTTAGTCTGCTTGTCTTCAGCAAACTGTTTGCGGGCTTTCTTGTGCATCATCTTTAGAAGAGGCTTCCTTCTGGGATGACAGCCATGCAGACCAATTTGATACAGTGTGCGGCGTATGGTCTGAGCACTGACAGGCTGACCCCCCACCCTTCAACCTCTGCAGCAATGCTGGCAGCACTCATACATCTATTTCCCAAAGACAATCTCTGGATATGACGCGGAGCATGTGGACTCAACTTCTTTGGTAGATCATGGCGAGGCCTGTTCTGAGTGGAACCTGTCCTGTTAAACCAATGTATGGTCTTGGCCACTGTGCTGAAGCGTCAAGGTCTTGGCAATCTTCTTATAGCCTAGGCCATGTTTATGTAGAGCAACAATTCTTGTTTTCAGATCCTCAGAGAGTTCTTTGCCACGAGGAGCCCATGTTAAACCTTCCAGGGACCAGTATGAGAGAGTGAGAGCGATAACACCGAATTTAACACACCTGCTCCCCATTCACAACTGAGACCTTGTAACACGAATATGTCATATGACACAGGGGAGGGAAAAAGGCTAATTGGGCCCAATTTGGACATTTTCACTTAGGGGTGTACTCACTTTTGTTGCCAGTAGTTTAGACATTAATGGCTGTGTGTTGAGTTATTTTAAGGGGATAGCAAATTGACACTGTTATACAAGCTGTACACTCACTACTTTACATTGTAGAAAAGTGTAATTTCTTCAGTGTTGTCACATGAAAAGATAGAATAAAATATTTACAAAAATGTGAGGGGTGCGCTCAATTTTGTGAGATACTGTATATATATTATACACACTCTGCATATATACTGTATGTTGGAAGCTACAATTACCTGACAGCTAAAGGCAGAGCTATTTGCAGAGCATAACGCATCTCTGCAGAATCAAAGGCAGTAATGAAATTAGCACTGCCCCTGCACTAAATGGAGATCACTGCTGTGCCAGGCAAGAGCCATCATCTATAGGCTCACTTTAAAGGTTAAATCCATAAATGTATATTTATATTGTGTATACTTCTAGCAAGGACAGATCTGTTAATATTCTGTGCACGGTGGACATTAAAGGTCAACACTAAGTACAGTGGGTTGGTTAGCGGGGCGTGCATTGGTGCCTTACAAACAGCTGACATTGGAGGACTGAGTTTTAGAGAACACAGAACTATGCATTGCCTAAGCCTTTTGGGTCTGGAATCGTCCATTACAAGTGGGCAGAAATGAGCAATAAATCACGCTTAGTCTTGGGCTTTATTACACAGAAAACAAGCCAGTTCCCCGGAAAGCACTTTATTTACAGTGTGTGAAAGGATAGATAACAGAAACATTGGTTGGAATCTACAAGCTGACAGGAAATATTGAATCACTTAGGTTTTAAAGCTGTCCTTTACTAGGATTCTCATAACCCATCATAATAACCATCAAGACAGCTCTTCCACATAAATCTGATGTTGCTCTCCAGAGGAGGATTACAAAGGGCTTGGCAGGCTGGAATGCAGATATTGGCACTTTTGTTAACTCAAACAATGCCAATGAGCCTTTGGGTACCCAAAAATGAATAAAACATATAAAACGCAACAACAATTTTTATACAACACTTATTTTGTCTATCCGTGCCTTTTACTACCTTAACCAGTACAGAACCGCGCTATAGCCGAAAGACGGCTACAGCGCGGCTCTGAAATTCCGGGCGGACGTCCATGGACGTCCTACCTCGTGTGTACTCCCCGCGCGCACTCGCAGCCTGCGGCGGCATGCTCTCGTGGCCACCGCACGCTGCGTGGGCGTGCCCGCGGGTCGGGCGGACTCACTTGTAGCAGCCTCAGAACGGGGAACCGCCGTTGTAAACACGGCGGTTCTCCGTTCTGTGAATGGGACAAGACAGATCTACTGATCCGTGTCACTGCGATCAGTTAGATCTGTCATGTCCCGACCAGCCCCGCCCCTCCACAGTTAGAACACACCCAGGGAACACTGTTAACCCCTTCACTGCCCCCTGCAGGTTAACCCCTTCACTGCCAATGACATTTATACAGTAATCAGTGTACATTTAAATTTCTGATCGCTGTATAAATGTCATTGGTCCCAAAAATGTGTCAAAAACGTCCGACATGTCCGCTGCAATATCGCAGTCCCGATAAAAATGGCAGATCGCCGCCATTACTAGTTAAAAAAAAAAAAATAGTAAAAACGCCATAAATCTATTCCCATAGTTTGTAGACGCAATTGCTTTTGCGCAAACCAATCAAAATACGCCGATTTTTTTTACCAAAAATATGTAGAAGAATATATATTGGCCAAAACTGATGAATAATTTTCTTTTTTATATTTTTTTTTTGGATATTTATTATAGCAAAAAAGTATTGTTCTTTTTTCAAAATCATCGCTCTTTGTTTGTTTATAGCTCAAAAAATAAAAACCGCAGAGGTGATAAAATACCACCAAAAGAAAGCTCTATTTGTGGGAAAAAAACAATAAAAATTTTGCTTGGGTACAACGTCGCACGACCGCGCAATTGTCATTCAAAATGCGACATCGCTGAAAGTCTAAAATTGGTCTGGGCAGGAGGGGGGTTTAAGTGCCCAGTAAGGAAGTGGTTAAAGTAATTCCATACAATATAAATACCTCTAATGAAGGAAGGCCGGGATCCAACCACATACAAGGCTATTCCTCCACTGGGGAAGGGACTTTAAATGTGCCAAGCAAGTGAGAAACCTAATAATATATACAAAAAACGTTCACATCATAAAAACATCAGTTTTATTGTATTTAGTTAAAAGATGCCATTTGGATTAAAATCAATGGTACAAAACAATCAGAAAAATGTAAATAAGTATAGCAAACGTGTAAAAGGCGCCGCATTTCGCTACATATGCTTCTTCAGGGTTCACGCTCTAAAGATGGCAGCTACAAAATTAATAAGAAAAAGTCATAACAAAATTTAAAAATACACACAAAATAAATACTGAAACAGATATGAAGAAACATAACACATATAGACTGATACATACTCAATATTAGCCAGGGGGGACCTCAGAAGGGAGAGGGAGGGCAAAAAAAAGAATAGGAGTGTGGGAGTAAACCCACGGCTGGACTGAAGAGATTTAGGTATATGTACATTTATAGCAAGCAGCAAACTAGCTTTCAAACAAGCCCTTACTGATCTCTATAGTTGCAGGCATTGTGGAGCTAATTATCAAATTTTACACAGAAACATTGAAATAAATAAAGGTGTATCTCTAGGCAAAGCCTTTTTTTAGTTTCAATTTAGTCATGTTTTTATTGCTGTCTGTGCCCCCATTGGAAAGATTTACACTTCTGTTTATATTGGTAACCACTGGCAGAAAGAAAGTAAGGGGAAATGCCACATTTCAGATTTGGCTCCTAGAATAAGAGTTGAGAGGAAATGTTGCAGTGGGGACACCTGTTCCGGGGACAACTTCTAACTTTCTGTCACATCTCAGGGGCAGAAAGTAAAAGAAAATTTCCACAACGGTACACAGAATTCAATAAACTGATTGGCAGGGGTTTTAACCCTTCCCTATTCTATACACAACTGAAAAGCAAAACAAATTTTTGAAGTACTTTCAAATGACATTCACCAAGCAATCAAATGTACTGAGTATTTTGTATGAATGTTCAAAAATCTGCTTGTGTGTGGCCAGCTATAGCCACTGTTGTATGAGGGGGCAAGGGTCTAAATGTTTGAGAGAACAATTTGGAGGACTTCATTGCTTCTGCTGTGGGATTTGGGGGGGTGGTCCTTAAGTGGTTAAAGGGGCATGGCTAAATAAGGAGAAAGGAAAGAGAATACAAAATAAAGAGTAAAGAGATTCCAGGGAAGAAGTTCATCATGAGGATCTTTCATGTGGACCAGTGGCGGCCCGTGCATTGTGGGCACACTCCCCCCCACCCTGCCACCGCCGCCCCCTATCTATGCCCCTGGCCCCTTTCAGGTCGCTGGGCACATGAATTACAATAGCCGGGATAGTGGTGGTGGGGGGGGGTGTCTTTTGAATTCAAGTGCCTCAATGGAGATCCATAGAGGTGGATCAGTAGATATATGTCGTAAGTTGTGTTATTTGTGCCACGGAGTAACAGATATATTAGGGACCGCTAGACCCACCTTACATTTAGGCTGAAAAAGTGTTTTTGCAGTTCACTCGAGGTCTATTTTTACCCCAAATAAAAGTAAAAATCTGATTCTGTATTGATCACAATATATGAGTAGGGATCCTAATTGTGAGAACATGAAATAAGTAAAACAACTTAGGAAGATAGACCATTTTTACAGACGTTATATGTCCCAACCATGATTTCTGGTATTCTCCCCAGCTTTCAAGAAGGATACGTATGCGACGTAAAACAGAGGGTCAACTGGCTTCTTAAAGGGTATCGTAGGGTGGTGTAATAAGAATGCCCATTTCGGGTAATAAAGTTGATTCTCAGGGAAAAGGAAAGTTATTTCGATTCAAAAAAGAATGTTATCCAGGAAGTTAATACTGAGAGCTTTAGATTTGTCGTTAATAATATGTAAGCCAGATATGTTTTGAAAATTTTCCAATTCTTTAATCAAACTTGGTTGAGTTATTAAAGGGTTTGTTATAATCACCTGTTAAAAGAATGAATTTGTGATAATAACCTGTGGGTTCCATACCTTTAATATTCACATTACTTCTCAAAGCTATTGCAAAAGAAATAATCATAGGGATAGGGTGCATCCTTGTCTAGTTCGTCTTTGTATATCAAAGTGAGTTGAGCAGAAACCAGCATATTGCAAAAATGCTTGTGGTTTATCATAGAAGGAATTAATCCATTAGTGAAAATTTGGTAGAAATTGACCAAAGAATTGTATCAAAGGCTTTTCTGATGTCCAAAGACAACAGGAAAATGGGGGATTTTCTAGATCTAGTGGTATGAATACTGTAAGCTGTAGGATTCTACACACATTGTCACTTGCTTGTCTCTTGGGTATGAAACCAGCCTGGTCTTTACCTATTAACTTACTGATACCAGTGTTCAAACTAGTCACCACTATATTAGCAAGAATCTTGGCGTCATAATTACTTAGTGACATAGGGCAAAAATTGGACTAAGTTGTAGTGTCAAAATGGTTTGGGTATCATGCATATAGAGAGGCAAAAAATATATCATCACCTAAGACATCTCCCTTCAATGGAGCAATGTAATGAGTTAAGTTAGGACCAGTATTTTGACATTTTTTTTCATAATAGGTCATACGGGTCTAATCTTTTTGCCTATAATTCTACTTTAACTTCAATAAAATAGTTAGGGACTGGTTAGCAACCTGTAACTTTTAAGGCAATGAACACTTTGGTCAGAAGTAGGTAAGTATAGAATAGTGTATACAGTGCAGGGATCTGTATGATAAAGAGTACAGGATTCAGGGGTGTTTAACACACAGAGGGCAGGGCGTAGGAGTACATAAAGCACAGTTTGCAAGGGTCAGGTGTATGTAATGCACAGATGACAGGGGTCATAAATAAGTAACTCATGGGGTGCAGGGAGTCAGAAGTATATAATGCACAGGATGCAGGGTTCAGAAGTGTGTAACACACAGAGTGCAGCAGGGGTCAAGAGTGAAGAGGGTAAGGAGTATATAATGCAAAGAGTGCAGGCATGGGCGTCCGCAGAAAATTTTTCAGGGGGGGGCATCATTTTAAGGTCACCCATGCTATGCCGCTTTTTGACATTATCACATTATCACGGTCAGAGACTGCAGACATAGTACAGGATATGGTCAGAGACTGCAGACATACTACAGGAGATGGTCAGAGACTGCAGACATAGTACAGGAGACGGTCAGACACCACGGACAT
>BLSH010308114.1:673828-684013 GCA_018402905.1 Glandirana rugosa
ACTCTTAGTCACCTGTGTTCTAGATAGGGTTTTTTAATGAGATTTGGGACGTTTGCCCTGTTGCTAGGTAGATTACACTTCTCTTTCTTATCTAATCTGTCTATTCCAGCAATTAGCAACAGAGGCACAGCTAGAGAGAAATTCCAAAGATTTTTTTTTCTTTGGAGTTTCTCTCTAGCTGTGCTGCTGTTGGTTAATAATTATAGTTCATTTTTATTTTTATTTCTTACTTATTTTTTTGGTGGGGCACTGCCCCAAGTGCCCTTATGGAGGAGCCTCCACTGCCTTTAACTCTCATTCTCTCTGTCTCTTTGGTCCCTTTCTCTCTCTCTCTCCCTTTTCTATAACCATTCTATGTTTTTTTCACTGATTCTCATCCCTCTCCCTTCCTCTCTTACTCTTCCCCCATCTCTTTCTTTACCCTTTTTTTCTCTACCCGTCTAGCTCTTTCTCCACCTTTCTTTTTTTTCTATCCTTCTCTAACACTCCCTACTCTCTCCCCCTTTCTTTCTCTATCCCTTCACTTTCATTCTTTCTCTCTCCCCCTCTTTTTGCCCCTTTGTTCTCTTTCTCTGCCCCATCCTCTTGTTCTCAAGTCTCTCTCTTTCTCCCCCTCTCTCTCTTTTTCTTTTTTACCCCTTCCAGTTCCCTCCCTCTTTTTAAAATGGAGCAAGAAAAAGAAGGTCATTTTTAGGGTTTATATATTCTGTAACAGTTTCAATCTTTTAAGTTAAATGTGTTAAAGAATTCAGCTAGCTGTAAAAGATCTGCTCATTAAGTTAACGTTTAAAGGCCTTGTTTCTTTTTGCAAAATAGTTTAATTATATACACTATATTACCAAAAGTATTGGGGCGCCTGCCTTTACACGCACATGAACTTTAATGGCATCCCTGTCTTAGTCCATAAGGTTCAATATTGAGTTGGCCCACCCTTTGCAGCCATAACAGCTTCAACTCTTCTGGGAAGGCTGTCCACAAGGTTTAAGAGTGTCTATGGGAAGCACATTTGTGAGGTTGTGCACCGATGTTGGATGAGAAGGCCTGGCTCACAATCTCTGCTCTAAATTATCCTAAATGTGTTCGATTGGGTTGAGGTCAGAACTCTGTGCAGGCCAGTAAAGTTCCTCCACCCCAAACTTGCTCATCCATGTCTTTATGGACCTTGCTTTGTGCACTGGAGTGCAGTCATGTTGGAATAGGGAGGGGCCATCCCCAAACTGTTCCTACAAAGTTGGGAACATGAAAATGTCCAAATGTCTTGGTATGCTGGTGCCTTAAGAGTTCCTTCACTGGAACTAAGGGGCCAAGCCCCAACCCCTGAAAAACAACCCCACACCATAATCCCCTCTCCACCATATGATTAGGACAAGTGCACAAAGCAAGGTCCATAAAGACATGGATGAGTGAGATTTGGGTTGAGGAACTTGACTGGTCCTGACCTCAACCCCATAGAACATCTTTGCGATGAATTAGAGCGGAGACTGCAAGCCAGGCCTTCTTGCCCACATCAGTGCCTGACCTCACAAATGCACTTCTGGAAGAACGGTCAAACATTCCCATAGACACTCCTAAACCTTGTGCACAGCCTTCCCAGAAGAGTTGAAGCTGTTAGCTGCAAAGGGTGGGCCAATGCAATATTGAACCCTATGGACTAAGACTGGGATGCCATTAAAGTTCATGTGTGTGTAAATGCAGGCGTCCCATATAGTGTATGTACATGAGGGTAGCCATATTGTGTCATTATATAAACAAGCCCTAAATCCATGTTTTCAGTTCAACCCAATGATTTAGTGCTCCTCTTTCAATGTTGGTCGATTAGCCAGCTGAGTCACTGAAAACAATGCTCTCCCTGCGTGGCTTATCTCAACAGCTGCTAAGTAAGAAACAGAATAAAAGCGTTGACCCAATGAGAGCTTCCTCTAGTGGCTAGTCTACAAATTGATAAGAAAAAAGGTTTGCGCTAATGGGTAAAACTTTGGTGAATTAAATGCAGCTGCTACACATTGAGTAAATACTCATAGAATCTAACCATAAACAAGTATTGTAGCGCTAGCACATAAAAGTTATATATACAAAGATATATTGAAAATAAAAATATAATATGTGGTAACATATAATAAAGTGCTTAAAGATCATACATTCATAGTGACATAATAGTCCACAATATGGTGATAAAGTGCGCTGTGTTGCTAAAATGAATTTTTTCTTCCAAGTGCCAATGTGCTCCACTCGTGTAGGAGGGGAGAACCCCCAAAGCAATCCTACTCACCACAACACCATGACCCCCAGCTTTTCAGTCTGGGGATCAGGTAAGGCTGTATACAATCAAATGACCATGAGCTGAAGTTATCCCAAATAATATCTCATATAATCACAGATGGTCCACCATATGTTGTGGAAGGAAAAAAGAATCCAACAATAGTGAAGTACTGTTTGGCTTATTTAATTTGCGCAAGATAAAAAATTACTTACAAGATAGGCTTTTTTAATTCCGCTTGTTACAGTATATGAACGCCGCTCGTAGCGTGCGCTCCACCAGCAGGAAATGACGTCCACAGCACTCTCAAACCGGAAATTACGTTGACGCTTTTCGCCCGCCCACAGGCGTCATCAACAGACGTTGTCTGTTGATGACGCCGTGGACGTCATTTCCTGCTGGTGGAGCTCACTCTACGAGCGGCGTCCAAGCGGAATTAAAAAAGCCTATCTTGTAAGTAATTTTTTATCTTGCGCAAATTAAATAAGCCAAACAGTGTTTCACTATTGTTGGATTCTTTTTTCCTTCCACAACATATGGTGGTCCATCGGTGATTATATGAGATATTATTCGGGATAACTTCAGCTCATGTTCATCTGATTGTATACAGCCTTACCTGATCCCCAGACTGAAAAGCTGGGGGTCATGGTGTTGTGGTGAGTAGGATTCCTTTGGGGGTTCTCCCCTCCTACACGTATGGAGCACATTGGCACTTGGAAGAAAAAAATTCATTTTAGCAACACAGCGCACTTTATCACCATATTGTGGACTATTATGTCACTATGAATGTATGACCTTTAAGCACTTTATTATATGTTACCACATATTATATTTTTATTTTCAATATATCTTTGTATATATAACTTTTATGTGCTAGCGCTACAATACTTGTTTTTGGTTAGTCTACAAATTGCTACATTTAATACTGGACCAACACATAGAAGAGCAATATTCTGAAATGTGTCAAATCAAGTCACTTTAAAGTAAAAACTAAGAACAATAATTCAAAATACCTCCTCACTAAAAACTCATCTTTGTTCCCTTTAACATTTAATCTCTAAATACATTCTTTGCAATGTCATTTGTTTATGTGTATCACTTTACCTAATTGTTGGTTATAGGATACATAACTTTATTACAGTTACAGATTTTTTTCACCTAACTTTATATGAGGCAAAGCCTAACTTCTCTATTCTCTGAAAAGTTTTCCTAATTATCCGTCTCCATGGTGTATCAAATGGTGTTTTGAATTACTGCTGTTAGCGGCACAATGCCTTTCTTTGTCAATATAGCCAAGCATTAAACCTCTGCATTAAACTGCTGATCATAATGAGGAAATCCCATGAAGTGAAGGCAAGCAGTAGAAGGTCTAAACATTCCCAGTCTCTAAAGGCTGAAGGTAATACCGTTAAAGCTAAAACAAACAAAATGGAATAAATTAATTTCTTATAGGTATTTTGCTTTTTCTTTGTGAGGAAAGCAATCTGTGGCTACAACAGAGATACATAGACGTGTAAGTGTATATGTGACATTAGAATTCTAAGCATTCTTATTACAATACATGTCACGTGACCCACAGTGGCAGACGTACAGATCTGATCAAATGTTCACAAGGGACCATATGTCATCTTATGTAAAACCATTAACAAGGGTCCTAAGAAAACTCTTGTTAATGGTCTTAAATAAGATGCTATGCGGTCCCTTGTGAACATTCAATGAGATGTTGGATGAATGGTGAGACAGTCTAAAAACCACACTGGTACGATTTGTCATAATACACAGAAATGTTGGTATTTTATTTATAGTAACTGCACATTTCACGTAATAGAGTGCATGCAGTGTGGTCAATAATTCTCCCAGAAGTGACCGCAGAAGGGAGAAATGTTGGAGTATTTCCAAAGTCAAATCTTATTCCAAAACTACTATTATGTTACATTGTTTTTAATGTTGAGATTTTATGGAATTAATAAATCTGTCATCTTTTTAACATATTTTCAGATTTATTGGTACATTATTTTACACTTGTTGGTTTGTAAATAGTTTTGGTGGGGACCATGGTACCTTGGTGTTGTTCACTGAGTTTTATGTTAGTATAAAGAAGGACTCAGTATTAACAGCTAAAGGCTTGATGACATCACTGGAACTAGCAAACACCCCTGTTCATGAGTCTATCATATGTAAGTCATTGAACAGGCAGGGTGTCCATGGGAGAACATCACGGAGGAAGCCACTGCTCTCCAAAAAAAGATTGATGTGCACCTGAAGTCTGCAAAAGAGCACCTTGAAAAATGCAACACTACTATTAAAATATTTTGTGAACTGCTGTATGTATATGGCAAAAATGTTACAGCTTACACTGAAGCATCATCCCAACTGTGAAGTGTGGTGGAGGGAACATCATGATTTGGACGTGCTTCACTGTCTTAGGACCTGTACCACTTGTCATTATTGAGAGGAAAATTAATTCCCAAGCTTACTAAAATATCCTAAAGGATAATCTCAGGGTGGCTGTCTGCCAGCTAAAGCTTAGTAGTGAAGAAGTTGGATGATGCAGCAGGACTATAACTCTAAGCATTAAAGTAAATCCACCACAGAATGACTTCAGAAAAAGAAAGACAATGCACCAATCAAAGTGGCCCAGTGAGAGCCCAGACCATAAAGATGCTGTGAAATGACCTCAAGAGAGCCATTTAAACCAGAAATACTACTTACATCTGAGCTAAAGCAGTTTTGTAAAGAATAATTATCTGAATTCCTCCTGAACGCTGTGTAGGTTTGGCCTAGCATGTCCTATTAGGGAACTGGAGTGAGCTCTCACCAGTGACCCTAGTGGCAGGCAGAGGCTGCGGCCATGTGAAATCAGCATTAAGGCAGCTCTCTAACTTAAAAGTGAGACTCCTTCTAGAGAAGACTTGTTAACTCTTTGTAATGCGTGGCCAAACTTCGACACTCTTGACACTAATGCACTAAGGACACAACTTCTCTTAGAGTTCATCTCAACCTAGGTGTGTGGCATTTCTGAGCCGGTACCACACAGTTTGTACCAGTCTACACTAACTTGGCAGTCCTATCACCTCCCAGTGATTAAGATCTGTATGTTGCTATTGGATACAGGAAGCACACTTCTTGCAAGCTCATGCTTGTTCTTCTCCAGAGGTTCCTATGTACTCAGTACTGCGAAGATGGACCCAGTGTGGGGAACTGATAGCTACTGAAGGAGCCAAGTATCAACCCCCTTCTCTACCAGAGTCTCCATCTAACTGGCAATGTCACCCACGTCCTTACTGCTTGGCTGCTTAAGCACTAGACACAAGCATGGTTGTCATTAGCAATGGCAATATAGCCTTCTTGGGATAGATTCCCTACTCATTAGATCTGACATCATACCAGGCAAATCAGATGAACAATAAAGATCTTTCACTGAAGTAGTTAAAAATAACAGATAAGCAGTTCCCTAAAGACACCTTCAACACATATTCCTCTAGTCCCCTTAGTGCCCTTAGTGGGATCCTAGTGCTCCCTTTTCAGTGCAAGAGTCCTTAACTAGCAGTGTATCACTTGGGGTAGCAATAATCCATAAAAAGGGCAAGCATAAGATAGCAGTCCATATAGGTCAACAAGCTTCCAACCTCATTGGGAACTCTGACTGGGCTCCCCACAAGGGGTGGTGCAACCCTACAGAGTAACAGCTGCATTTTGGCAGACTTTCCCCTAACCGACTTCCTTGGGCAATAATGCGCCTCTATTTATATGAAATGACCTGTAGGGGGCAGTAACCTTCCTGAAAAGAGCAAGAAAAACCTGGCCAGCAACATTAATTCTTCTCAAGAACTAATAACTCAGGTCAACTAAGGACACGATAGGGCTGATTTACTAAAACCAAGACTCTGCATAGAAACCAATCAGCTTTCAGGTTTTATTGTCAAAGCTTAATTTAACAAACTGAAGTTATGGTTGAATATATATTTTATTGTCTTCATAACAATCAATATAGCACATTTATCATTGTGACGATACACATAAGAACATTTCTTAAAAATGCTTACATCATGCACCTTAGCATATGAAATATTATAGTCAATCCAAAAAACATTAAAGATCCTTATAGATAAACTCAGCGGGTTCCCCGCCCAGAGAGGTTGGGGGGAGTGGGGGACCCCCGACTGTCCATGAGCTCCAACAAAGTAGGTTCCAGCAACTTAAGTGCTCATGTGAACCAGTTATATAGGCGGTGCATTGTTTAGGATGTAATAACTTGCAAGAGAAGAAAAAGAAGAAACCAAACTTATAATAACCTTAGAGTCAGAAAAAAAAAGAGTTTAGTGAAAATAGAGATAAAGGAAGTAGATAGGAAAAGTGCAGAAAAAGACATTGGTAGGAAGAATAGTAGAAAGAGTATAGAATAGTTATAGAAAGAGAAGAAGAAACGAGTACCGGGCGTCGGGTAACCCTTACACACATACTGTATATAAAGTCTAATTAGGTGGGGAAGGAGATCCCAGTGCCATGCTCAGCTACCTATTATGTTAGCTGGTGGGAGGGTCCCCTGTAGCTTTGCTTTAAACTTATCAGGCGAAGAGCAATGCATCCAAATTGTCCATAGGTTAGTGAATTTGTCCCATTTATCCATTTCCTTTGCCACCATCTCCTCCATTAGCATGATATTGTTTATTTCACTCACCCACATGGTGAATGGTGGGGCTGAGGTAGTTTTCCAGAATCTGGAAATCAGCTGCCTTCTCGCCATCAGAAAGAACCTCAAGAGACTGAATTTTTGGGATTTGATCGGTCCTGGGAGAATGGATAAGAGGGCAATGGAGGGAGACAGTGCCAAAGGTTCATTATACATTTCAGAGTATGCTTGAAAAATGAACTTCCAGAACGTGTGGATCACAGTACAGTGTCACCAGATGTGGAGTTGTGTTCCTCTCTCTCTGTGACATCGCCAACAAACATCTGATGATTGGGGAAATATCCAATTGATAACGGTCAGAACCATATACCATCTGGGTAGCAATTTATATATTTTTTCCTGCTCATAGCTGAATGTAATTGACTTGTGAGTATAAAGAAAAGCTTTATGCCAGTCTGTCTCCAGCACCTCCGTCCCCAGCTCCCCCGACCAAGCCTGAGTAAATGCTGGCAGGTTGCTGTGTGTGCATAGTTGGATTATTTTGTATATCTCCGATAGAGTGTGGCGGGGGGGTCTCAGGCAAAGAGCATAAATGTTTGTATCCCTTCAGCGGTCTGTGGATCTGCTTTGATGAAACAAGAGTCTTACAATAGGTTTGAAGGTGGAACCTCGTAAGTCAAGAGACTCTGGTGAGGTCCGTCCCTGGACCCGGCGCAAATGCTCCGGATGTAGGCCGGACAAACTGTTTTGCTGTAGGCCATGCTGCTCATTCATACGTGTCTAAGACTGGTACCATGCAGCTTTCCGGAAGGTTCACATTGTTGAAAAGAGGAGTGAGTGGACTGGGGTCTGTAAACAAGTCAAACTTGTCTCTGACCTTGTACCAAGTACGCAATGCGTCTATCGTTAGGGGGATAGCACCTGCATTGTTTTGTAGTGAGGATCGCATCCCCACAGCAAGGCAAGTAGGTCCCATGGGGACATATCTTGTTCCACCAAGGTGGATGCCTTAGTGTGGGGATGCGGAAACCACTCTAACATACGCGATAAAACCGTGGAAATGTGCTAAGATTCCAGGTTGGGGAGTTCTGTCCCTCCCATCTCCTTAGGTTGGCAAAGCAATTTATATGGAAGCCTAGGGTGTTTCCCCTGCCAAACGTACCTAATGGTCATAGATCGGAGGGCGCAGAAAAAGGCCAAGGGAAGGTAGATGGGGAGTGTCTCGAATAAATATAGTACTTTGGGGAGTATGTCCATTTTAAGGACATTTATACGGCCAAACCAGGACGTGGATAGGGCCGCTCGAGATTCGAGTAGACGCCTGATTTTGGTCAATAAAGGGCTAATATTCAGTGCGTAGATATTTGAGATGTTAATGGGGATGGCCGTGCTTAAGTAGCTGATGGATGAGGTCTTCCACTGAAACCTGAAGTTTGCTTTTAGAAGAGTGACTGTATTCTGCAATAGTGAGAGGTTCAATGCCTCTGTTTTGGAAGTATTAAGTTTATAGTTACTATACTGGCCAAATCTTTTTATCTATTGTAGTATAGATGGGATTCTGATGAGGGCCTGTGTCACATATAATAAAAGATCATCCGCGTATAGGGAGAGTTTACAGTGATCTGATTTTGTTTGTATACCGTGAATGGCTGGGTTATTTCTGAGCGCTTGGGCTAGGTGTTCAATGGTAAGGGCGAACAGCAGGGGTGAAAGGGGACACCCCTGCCTAGTCCCATTCGCTATGGATAGGGGCCGCGATTGAGTACCATTCACCAACACCGTTGCTGAGGGAGAGGAGTAGAGGGCCATGATGCGGCCTAACATCGTGGGGCCGAGTCCAATTTGTCTAAGAGTTTCCTGTAAGAAGGGCCAACTAACCCTTTTGAATGCCTTCTCCGCGACACACGAGAGAAGGCAAGCAGGGATGTGTTTGTTCTGGGCATACGAGATGGGATGCAAGGTTTTGGTGGTATTATCCCTCGCCTCTCTCCCAGGGACAAATCCCACTTGATAACCGGTTTGCTAAAATTTTTGCGTACATTTTTAAGTTGACATTTAATAACGAAATTGGCCGGTAATTACCACAGAGGGAGGGATCTTTCCCTGGCTTGGGGAGGACCACTGTCTGAGCCAACAATGAGGAAGGTGGGGTTAGATGTGTCTCGTCAATGGAGTTGAAGGCTTCTGTCATTATTAGTGTCAGGAATAACAAACTGAAGTTAGAAGCTCATTTGCTACCATGCACAGCTGCACCAGATTTTGCACTTTCCACATACCCCAAGAGCAGAGAACCTTTAAACACAGGGCATTTTGGAAAAAAACTGCTTACATGCTTGCTTGAAGTCATTGCTACCAAGGGAGGTTTGACCAGCTATTAACTCAAGGGGTGCACTTACTTTTTTCATCCAGTGCTATTGATGTTTAATGGGTGTGTTCAATAAAGACATGAGAAATTTGAATTGTTTGTGTGTTGTCATCTTAAGCATATTGTATTTGTCCATTGTTGTGACTTAGATGAGGATCAGATCACAGTTTATGACTAAATAACTGCAGAAAAACAGTTAATTCCAGGGGGTTCACATCATTTTTCTTGTCATTGTATATGATTAAGGCCTCTATGGAAGCGCTTCACCTTCCACAATCCTCCAACAAACAGTACCCCAAGCAGAAAATAGGTTAACTAAAGTTGATTTCTAATTCTATCCAAAGTCAATGACCCTTTAAAGTTGCATGAGTGTATGGGTCCAGAATTCCAACCACCATGCTGACATTGGCCTAATAAGTAAGTAGCATGCTTCCCAGGGCTGGTCCAAGACATTGTACTGCCTGGGTTCAAGATTGAAATGCTGCCCCCACCCCCCCCCAAAAAAAATAAATCACGCCCACCAAAAGGCCCCCACATGCATTATTTTATATCATGATAATTACAATTAAATTTACATTTATGACGAAGTCAGATTAACAGGCAACAGTACCTTGTCTATATGCAAAATTATATGACATACCATTATGTTCAATACCAAGGTGCAGGCTAGGGTAGTATATAGACAGGCTAGGGTAGTATATAGACAGACTAGAGCAGTATAGGGATGGGCTAGGGTAGGCAGAGCAGCCCAGGGGGCAGTTGTTATCATGATACACAAAATTGCGGGAAAGAAAAATCTTGGTTGCCAATTTGCTGGGTAAATAGAAGAGAAAGAGAGGTGGCTGTGGTTCAATTTGCTGCTCCTCTCAAAGTGCTGCCTGGATCCAATGGACCCACTGGGCCCCATGGTAGGACTGGCCCTGATGCTTC
>BLSH010308114.1:686652-716152 GCA_018402905.1 Glandirana rugosa
TTAACGGGGGGGGGGCCTTAGTCTAGTCCCCAAGGGGTGATCCAGGAATTAAGACCCGTCAAGTCTCGCCAGTGTACTGGCGGGACCTCCGGTCCCCAAGTGCACATGGGGCACACCTTAAGCAGTCAATGGGGCGGTGTGTGTGGTAGTTGCCAGGAGGCCGTGTGAAGTCTGTGCAGGACCTGCCGTTGGCGGTGCTCAGTTCCGGGTCTTTGCAGACTGTGTGAAGAGAGCAGATCAGCGCTGATAGCCACATTGGCCGTGGGGAGAGGGAGAAGTAAGAGAAGCTCATCCGTCCTAATTGATCAATGCTGAGTGGTCCCGGCCATGCAGGTTAGAGGTGAAGCGTTCTCCACGCGGTCCCTGGCTGGGAGGACGCAGCCGGCCTTCCGTCCGCAGCAGGTGGGGCGGACTGGAGGAGTGGTTTCACGCGGTCATGTGACCGCTCTGAACTGCCCAGAATT
Source organism: Glandirana rugosa (assembly GCA_018402905.1). Taxonomy (NCBI): domain Eukaryota; kingdom Metazoa; phylum Chordata; class Amphibia; order Anura; family Ranidae; genus Glandirana; species Glandirana rugosa. The sequence continues at coordinate 687,117 of BLSH010308114.1, forward strand.
AAGGACCTAGTGGGGAACCCCTGATCTGATTCCGGGGGGGGGGCAATTGCCCCCCTTACCCCTACTTGCGGACGCCCATGGTTGCAGAGGTTGCAATTGCAACCGAGCCACATGCTCCAGGGGGCCCGTGTGCCACACACCTGAATAGGAGGGATGGCGGGGGCGACATTTACAGGAACAAATCTCCTCCATTTTCCTCCTAATGCAGGAGATTGGTTCCTCTATATGCTGCCCCGCCGTCCCTCCTATCCAGTTTAGTTGTCTTCTGCTGTTCCCAGGGTCCCTGTGTGCTTCCCTGGTCCCCCCAGAGAGCTGCTGTCTTCCCCCCTCCTCTCTCCTGCCAGCTGCTGTAGAAGATGTGCCATGATGGAGAGATGGAAACAGGTCAGTAAATTTGTCATTTACCAGCTCCTTCCTTTTCTGAATGGACAGGGTCAGTGATTGGTGCCAATTGGTTCATTCATAACTGAAGCATAGTAAACTGTTTTTACTATAATTCAGTTTCTGAATGAATGGGGGGGCTCGGGCACAGCTATTCCTGTCCAATCATTCTGTGCAGCTGAGGCTACACAGATGGAGATTGAGGGCTGAGGTCTGTTTAGACCCCTGATATCTCATCAAAGCTCATTAGGGCTCCTAAAGAAAACAATTGTAAAAATAAAATTGTAAAAGAAATAAAATGAAATGGTAAAAAAAGAACAAAATTAAAATAAAAATTAAAAACTACTGACACCAGTCAGGATTGCAAAGGTTGCAATTGTGACCGGGCCCTGGAATTTCACCATCATGGGGAGGCCCGAAGATGGCAGAAAGGGGGCCCACTGCAGAGCTTGTGAATGGGGCCCTGCTGTGGTACCGTAATAAAGGGACCCACGATCAGTGGGAAGAGGAAAGGGCCCTGTCCATGGGGGCCTTTCATAATTTCTTGTACTGGGGCCCTGAAGGTTCTAGTTACGCCTCTGGTGAAGTTAACATAAACAACAGAGGAAGCCATTTTGTTTTCAGAACCATTAGACGCCAATTACATTACTAGGCCTCCCTCCGGCCACGCCGCACTCCAGCACCACCACAGCTTCTCGGCTTCTCCCCGAAGACTTCCGCCTGGCTTCTTCCATGCAGTAGCAGACCCTGGTGGCCCCTCGTATCAGACATCCAGCACTGTCATCCCAGATTCACCCTTATGATGAGCCTGTTTTTATTGCAACAAATGTGAGTTGCCCTTTGTCTTTTATTCCACAATAAATACGCTTGATGCCTGCACTTAGAGGCGCCTTTCTCTCTTTTCTCTCCTGCTTGTCTACATAGAGCCTTCTTCTGCTCCTGTAAAACAGCTTGCCTTAGTGCTTGGATATCTCCCCAAAGGACCTACATACAGTTGATGTTGCACATCTCTACTTGCATAGACTATTTTTATGATCTCCTACTAGGGTTATGGAACTTTCCCATAGACCTCTGAGCAGAGGTTGCCCATACTATCTAAGGTCCATTATAGCCTGTGGCACCTATCTCCTTGCCCAATTCATAAGGCCATACTGTTGGGTGAGTATGTTTACTTTGATTTTTAGCACACTACCCTATTACAACCAATCTTAAATCCACCAAAGAAAGCTACCCCCATTCATTTCAGATCTATGTTTAATTCAAAATGGAGTCTGGACAGTGTAAAGGCCAATCCTGTATAAGCTCAATGTTATTATCTTATATGTTATTATTATTATAACAGTTATCATGTTTGTGTCATGTTCACACCACCACACCACATTGTGTCTTTAAATAGCCACTGATTTGTGGAATTCTCTTCTTTGTTCCTTATACTCCCTTACAAATGTAAAATTAATCTGTGCTTGGTCCATGCAAAGCAAGCAACAGTTTCAATTTAATGCAAAGTCCAAATATACACCTACCTTCCTCTCGTTCCTCTCCTTTTCTGTATAGTCCCTGAATGTGTAAGCAAAGCTCCATATAAGCTACAAGTCCATGAAATCTTAACTCACACAGCACTTTCACATGGAGTGAATCCCATGGTCTTTCTTAAAGTGATAAGAAAGGTTGCCATTTTTTTTTTCCAATATCAAACCTGTCATACTTACCTCCTCTGTGCAGTGGTTTTGCACAGAGTGGCCCCGATCCTCCTCTTCTGGGGTCCCTCGGCGGTGATCTTAGCTCCTCCTCCGCATCGAGTGGCCCGTCAGGGAAGCGCTTTCCCTGGTGGTTCCCAGTCCAGGCGTGCTCCCGAGTCCTGCTGTTGCGTGTATTCGGCCCCACTCCCCGGCTCCCGTGTCACTGGACTTGATTGACAGCAGTGGGAGCCAATGTCTCCCCTGCTATCAATCTATCCGATGAGGACCCAAGCCGGCAGCTAGAGGGACAAGGCTTGTCCCCGGCGCAGGATCAGTTGGGGCTCAGGTAAGTAAAGGGGGGTTTTGGGGGGGCTGCTGCACTAAAAAGGTTTTTCACCTAATTCATAGAATGCATTAAGGTGAAAAACCCAGAGACTTTACAACCCCTTTAACTACAAGCTTTAAGTATTTCCTTTGACTTCTGGTGCTAAATGGAGTAGTGGTGTTGGCATGGGAGGGAAGAAGCAAAGGAAAGATAGGAAAATGTTACTGGAGTTGGATTAAAGCAAATTGCAACCCAGAGTAGTCAAATTCATGTCTACAACAGATCAGTGAACATTGGCTCTGATAGGATTGATCTGCAAAACAGTTAATCACTTCCTCTCAACTCACTTTTCAGCATTATGAAAGATCAGTGCCTTTCAATAGAGATTAAATTGAAAACAGTACCACATCCCAAAATACATAGACTAAAAAAAGGGGTGAATGTGAGGAATGATTTTTTTGGTAGCTATTTAGACCACATACACTGTATTACCAAAAGTATTGGGACACCTGCCTTTACACGCACATGAACTTTAATGGCATCCCAGTCTTAGTCCGTAGGGTTCAATATTGAGTTGGCCCACCCTTTGCAGCTATAACAGCTTCAACTCTTCTGGGGAGGCTGTCCACAAGGTTTAGGAATGTGTCTATGGGAATGTTTGACCATTTTCCAGAGGCGCATTTGTGAGGTCAGGCACTGATATTGGACGAGAAGGCCTGGCTCGCAGTCTCCGCTCTAACTCATCCCAAAGGTGTTCTAGTGGGTTGAGGTCAGGACCCTGTGCAGGCCAGTCAAGTTCCTCCACCACAAACTCGCTCATCCATGTCTTTATGGACCTTTCTTTGTGCACTGGTGTACAGTCATGTTGGAACAGGAAGGGGCCATCCCCAAACTGTTCCCACAAAGTTGGGAGCATGAAATTGTCTAAATTGTCTTGGTATGCTGATGCCTTAAGAGTTCCCTTCACTGGAACTAAGGGGCCAAGCCCAACCCCTGAAAAATGACCCTATGCCATAATCCCCCCTCCACCAAATGATTTGGACCAGTGCACAAATCAAGGTCCATAAAGACATGGATGAGTGAGTTTGGGGTAGAGGAACATGACACCCTCCTAAACATTGTGGACAGCCTTCCTGGAAGAGGTGAAGCTGTTATAGCTCCAAAAGTGGGCCAACTCAATATTGAACCCTACGGACGAAGGATGGGGTGCCATTAAAGTTCATGTTTGTGTAAAGGCAGATGTCCTAATGCTTTTTGCAATATGGTGTACATATAAGATCAGAGCTCTACAAACAACAGACTTTTTTTGAACACAGCAGCTATGAGCAGGCAGGTACACGTGTTAAAAGAAGTCTATGGCTTCACCTGAACATGAGATGAGTAAGCGCTATTGTAGTGGGAAACATGTCAGCTGGTCTCCCTGCTCCTCCATTGCTATTTCCTTGATGTTTTTACCCTGTTTGGCAATTTTCTAAATAAAGGTGTTTTCCGCAGTATTGCGGCCATCCAAACCTCCTTTTTCCCCTCATCATGTAGCTTCTCCTGCTGCCTGTGAATGAAAATGCAAAATAGATATATGATTTTCTTCTGACTATAGGAAAAAGAAAAATATTAAAATGCTTTTTTTTGCACAAAAAATATGTACAACACCATTACACCTCCCAGTTAAAGAAATTTCTCACAAATGCCCAAACACCGTTTTTGTCTTTGCCTACCCTGAGGAGTTTTGGCAAGGCTCTGTTCCAGGCAGAACACTTTTCCCCACAACTTGGCATATTTCAAATCATTAAAAATAGAAATTAAAAAAAAAAGTGTTGTACGTGGAGTTCACTGCAATTTAATTACACAGGGTTACTAAAAGATCAGAATTACAGAGGTGAGCAGCATTGGTAATGGAATGGAATTGCCCAGGCACAGCCTCAGAAAGTTTCAGAGCTGCCTGTCGCTGGGAAATCTCCACGCTTTAAAGCGTTGACCTTTTATTACATCACTCAAAACTGGAATGAAAGTCTCTCCCTAGAGGCACAACAGCAATGCATAAAGGCAAGTGTATTAATCTAGAAGAGCAGCCGTACCCTGTGGGTGACAAGTGGCACCTAGCCAACCAGCCAATTTGAATTCTTTTTTTTTTTTTTAGATGAATTTTTACATTTTGCCTAAGAGATGATGATTTATTGAGAGGGAGATGTAAGGCAAAAATAACACCTTGTTTTATCATTATGTTACCTGCATTTTTTATAAGAACCTAAAGCGACTTTAAAAAAAAAAAAGTTAGAAGCAGCTGCTGCCCAAGCTGCCCAACGCACTACAAAGAACCACAAAGCTTATATACAGCATTTTTGGCAGCGCTTCATAGCACAGTGCAGTGTTGCTTTGCATAGCTCTGGACTGCAAAACAGGTGTGCAGGGAAGGTGCATTGGGGTGCACTGGTGTGAATGGGCACTTATACCCACCTGTCCTTCCACCCATATTACCCTCTTCACATTGACACACTTCCATATGTGTCGGATGCCTGGTCTCATGTTGTGTGCTGTGGTTCCTTCCACTAGCCCCTGTCGCTACAGAAAGCAATACTGATGTAGGGGCCAGCAGCAACTGTCCGTTGTGGGGGATGCAGGCACCTGACACTGCTGGGAGTGTCAAAAAGTGAAAAAAAAGTTTAACCACTTCAGCCCCGGAAGGATTTCCCCCTTTAGGACCAGAGCCCTTTTTGCGATTCGGCACTGCGTCGCTTTAACTGACAATTGCGCGGTCGTGTGACGTTGTACCCAAACGAAATTTGCGTCCTTTTTTCCCACAAATAGAGCGTTCTTTTGGTGGTATTTGATCACCGCTGCGTCATTTCTGATCACCGCTATAAACAAAAGAAGAGCAACAATTTTGCAAAAAAACCCAAATTTCTTACTTTTTCCTAAAATACAAATCCAAAAAAAAAATATAAAAAAAACATTTTTTTTCATCGGTTTTGGCCGATTTATATTCTTCCTCATATTTGTGATAAAAAAAATCGCAATCGGCGTTCATTGATTGGTTTGTGCAAAAGTGGTCGCGATTACGGATGATGAGAATTCATTTTTGGGGTTTTTATTTATTTATTTATTTTTTACTAGTAATGGCGGCGATCTGCGATTTTTAGCGGTACTGCAATATTTCAGCGGACATGTCGGAACATTTTGACACTTTTTTGGGACCATTGGCATTTATACAGCGATCAGTGCTATAAAAATGCACTGATTACTGTGTAAATGCCATTGGCAGTGAAGGGGTTAACCTGCAGGGGGCGCTCTAAGGGTTAACTGTGTTCCCTGGGCGTGTTCTAACTGTATGGGGGCTGCCCTAGCTGGGGAAGGGAAGGGACGGTGCGCGCGCGCTCACTGTGCGCAATCAGGCAGCCGCCGTCGTATGACGGCGTTTTGCCTTAAAGAGCCACCTTGTCGTCGTCAGATGCCGATCGGCGGTCGGCAAGTGGTAAAGCAACCATAGGTCTGGAGTGCAGATTAGAGGAACGGACATGAAAACATCTGAGTATAAAGCCTCTTCATACTTCCGGTTCTGGCGATCCATGGCTTAGCTGCACGGCGGTTCAGCTCCTGCAGTAAAGCCTCTAAATCGGCATAATACACCAGCTCAGACCCCCTTCCAACAGCCCTCCCAAGAACCGGAGGCCTCCCGGAACCTTCATGGATCGGTACCTAGACAGGGGTCCCCTCCACCCATCACAGACGCAGCGGACATCAGAGGACACTGAGCCGGCTGTCGCGCCTGTCATGACGGCGCTGATGGGGATGGAGACGGAAACCACCGTCCCCGCGACAACTCCAGAGACAGATATCTGCAGCATGGAGCTCATAGCTCAGGTGGTGGCGGCTCTCCCAGCCCCAATGATCACAGCGTCGGTGGAGAAAGCGTGCAAGCAGGTATGGTTTAGATACATCGAGACCTGAAAGAACATGCAGCTAGACTCACTGAGGCTGAGCAGCGGATAGCACATGTAGAGGAAGAACTCTACCAAACTCAGTATTCAGACAGTGCTCAAGATAAACAAATCAGATTAATTATTGAAACGCTCGAGGACCTCGAGAACAGATCTAGGAGGAGCAACTTACGATTCATAGGGGTTCCTGAATCACTTCACTCTATGGCGCTATCTAACTTCTGTGCGGTCAAAATACCTGAGGCCTTGGGCCTCAAAGGCCCATTCCAGTTGGAATGCGCTGCTCACAGGCTGGGCCCCCCAAAGGCTGAACGCTCCTATCCAGGACCGATCATTACCAAGTATCTGAACTACACAGAGAAACACATCATCCTGCAAAAGTTCCGGCAATCAAAATCTCTGACAATTGACTTTGCTGACTACTCTGTGGAGGTGGCAAAAAGAGGAAATCTTTTCAGGCTGTATGCTCAGAACTGTTCAAACGTAATATCAAATTCACCTTGGCTTTTCCCGCAATTCTCCGCCTCAAGGCCCCAACCGGGGAACAAATGGCTTTTCATGACCCCTCAGATGCAGAACGTTTCCTGCGATCCCAAGATTTCCTACGCTGCAGTGGCCAACAGAGAGCCTAGCATTCAGCGCTCTCTGGATCAAAGGAGCCCAAGGAAAGACTTAGCCAAGAGGCTAAAAACAATCGAACCAAGTCATATGGACTTTTCTAACTGCCATCGCCTCCCAGGATACTTCTTCACACAGAGACCCTCTCCTTCTCCCATATCACAGATGAGTATTTACAATTTACACTTTTCTAACTCTAATACCTACAGTCTGATCTTGTGACACTTATATCTGGTTCCCCCAGACAGACTTCTAAGCACACCCTCCTGCCGCATGCTCTACTGTGCTCCTTTCCCTCAGCAAGACAAGCGGGAGGTAAAGGAAATTGTCACTTTTGTTGAGGAACTGTGATTTATTTTTTATGTTCTATTATATATATGTACATTTTTTTCACACGGTAGGCCTCCTAAAGTAATCTTGACATACATATACCCATGGGCCTAACATACCCTAAGCACCTCCTGGGGTCCTCTTAAAACCATGTTTTGTGATGAGGCTTTATCCATGGGAGCCGAGATACTTGTGGCGACACCATGTGGAAGAAAGTGAAGTTCACATTTAGTTTCTTGTTTGTTGTCCCTGTTGTTTTTTCCCCTACCACCATTACTGTGCTGCATATCTCCCCCTGTATAACAACTAAATTCTGGAAAGCTCACGGACATGATCATACACTCTTAACCACTCAGAAGTACATAATGATAAAAAACAACAAACCAATTCTTATTAGTCATCTTATATCCTACAAACCATGCTCAAATCCTATGACCAACATGTTCCCATGAGAATTGTATCATGGAATGTGAAAGAGCTCAGGTCCCCTAACAAGCGTATGAAAATCGTACGTCATCTCCAGCGTTTGAGAACAGACGTTGCCTTAATACAGGAATCTCACTTAACCTCCCATGATTTCCCCCATATGAAAAGACTGTGGGTAGGCTCGGTCGTGGGTTCAGAAGCCATAGGGAAGAAGGCAGGTGTGTTAATCCTGATCCACAAAAACTTCCCTGGCGAAGTCCTCTCAGCAGACACAGACACCCAGGGCCTAATAGCCACTATACATGTCAGATGGGGTGCCAGAGAATTTAACATCACATGTGTATACTCACCAAATAACCCAGGGACACAATTCTTCATGAATCTCTCTACTCATCAATTGAAACACCCTCTTACCCCACATGGGGTAAGAGAGGATTTCAACTCCCTCATGCACATAAAGGAAGACAAAACCTCTCCAATTTCCCCTGCCGCCTCTACCCGGGCCATACAGACTCCCACCCAACTTGCGGAGACCATAGACTCATTACATCTCATGGACATATGGTGACTACAACACCCGGTACACTTTCTACTCACCTCCACATGGAGTACTCTCTAGAATCGATTATATTTACTTATATTTATTTATATCTACTGAAACCTTAATCTGTCAGGTGACAAGCTCGGACATCCATGAAATGGCCATCTCTGACCATACCCCCATATCCATAACAATAAATGACCACAACCCTACCCCGAATATGCAACGATAGCGCTTCCCAGCCTTACTCGCAAATAATTCTGACTTTCATAAGTACATCTCGACAGCCTGGGAAGACTACACTCTCACAAACGATGACCATCAATCCAAGCCCAACCTCTTCTGGGATGCAGGCAAGGCTTTCCTAAGAGGGAAAATAATTTTGTATACTGCATCCTTTAAAAAACGGACTATGACAAACTACCGAGCTGCCAGCTCTCAACTTAAACTAGCTCAGCTCACCCTAGCCTCCTCCAACACACAGAACAACAGAGACAACTGGCAAACTGCCAAACATTGTTTTGACCATTGGGCAGATACTCTTGAACACTCCCGAAGAGCTCACATGGATGCCACACACTACAAATTCAGCAACAAATCCGGCAAATTGTTGGCCAGATTGCGCAGAGGTCCCCGCAAACCTACCCACATCACTGCCCTAAGAGACAAACAGAGGCAAGTACACTTCAAACCCCACAAAATTGCCCAAATCATGCTTGACTTTTACTCCTCGATTTATTCACCTGATACCATAGATGTCCCAAAAGCACAAAAGTTCCTAGAATCCCCAAACTTACCAAGAATCTCAACAACACAACTTCAGACCTTAAACTCTCCGATCTCTCAGAGGGAACTACTTGACACCATTCAGCACACATCTTCTAACAAGGCCCCTGGTCCCGACGGCTTCACCAGCAAATTTTACAAGGCCATTAAAGATATTCTCTGCCCAACCCTACTCAAAGTCTACGATGGTATATGGTCAGGCGGTCCATATTTGCCTACTAGCAACCAAGCCATAATAAAATTACTAAGTAAGAAAGGTAAAGACCCACTAGTACCTGGCTCCTATAGCCCTATATCCCTTCTAAATCTAGACGCCAAATTCCTTTCTAAAATAATCGCAACTAGATTAGCAGAGATTATCCCTTCTTTAACCACTTCAGCCCTGGAAGGATTTCACACTTTAGGACCAGAGCACTTTTTGCGATTCGGCACTGCGATGCTTTAACTGACAATTGCACGGTCGTGCGACGTTGTACCCAAATGAAATTTGTGTCCTTTTTTTCCCACAAATAGAGCTTTCTTTTGGTGGTATTTGACACGCTGCGGCGGCCGGTTGGCAAGTGGTTAATCCACCCTAACCAATCGGGTTTTGTTAAAGGAAGAACGGCCACTCTAAACATTCACAAGGTAATGGCAGTACTAGAATACGCGAAACATCACCCACATGAAAATGTGGCAATTATTACCCTAGACGCCGGATAGGCCTTCGATAACGTCAGCTTTGAGTGGCTTGTTCTTGTACTGGCCACTTAAGATTTCCACGGCCCCTTTATGCATATAATATACCAAATGTATTCATACCCCACCGCCAAAGTTGTCGCCGACAGAATTCTCAGCCCAGAATTCCGCCTATTTAAAGGCACGAGACAAGGCTGCCCCCTGTCCCCCCCTATTGTTCAATCTATAACATAACAAGGAAAAAGGCGCACAGTGTGGAAAGGAACTCTCCAATACTTACAATACCAGTGGTAAGGCACAGGGAATGGAGGGGGAGGGGAGAAACAGAGAGGGAAGCACCAGTCCACAGGTAGAAGCTGCACTCTAGTGGGGAAGCCGCTGGCCACTGTGAAAAACAAACAAAGACAGAGGCGCTTCTAAATGCAGACTGTAAAACATTTTAATAACATCTTTAAAATCTAGAGCATGGCAACTCACAAAGGCATCTATTAAAAGTGCATGTAAGTGGTCCCAAGAGGGAACGTCAGCAGCTCACCGTCCCCACCAGGAAGCATCGAGTACAGTCAGGAGATGTATCTGTGGTCTGTAGCCGGCAAGACGCTGGACTGGACGATCGGAGCTCACTGTGGAGTGTCGCGGCGGCGTGACGTCATCAAAAGTGCGACGCGTTTCTGAGCGTGCGGTTCACACAACAAGACGTGACCGCGCTCTTTCATCAGGCACCAGGAGTCCTCCACAGTGAGCTCCGATCGTCCAGTCCAGCGTCTTGCTGGCTACAGACCACAGATACATCTCCTGACTGTACTCGATGCTTCCTGGTGGGGATGGTGAGCTGCTGACGTTCCCTCTTGGGACCACTCACATGCACTTTTAATAGATGCCTTTGTGAGTTGCCATGCTCTAGATTTTAAAGATGTTATTAAAATGTTTTACAGTCTGCATTTAGAAGCGCCTCTGTCTTTGTTTGTTTTCCTATTGTTCAATCTGGCCCTCGAGCCACTGTCTAGACTCCTGCTGTCTAATGCTCCCTTACATTGTGTACGAGTCGGTGACCAGCAACTTCGTACCACTCTTTTTGCGGACAATGTACTTATTTTCACAGCCAACTCAGCCGCAGACGTGCACACCATCAAGCAGATTTTTGAGCAGTTCAGGAGTTACTCGGGACTTCGCAGAAATTATTCTAAAAGCGAAATACTTCCTCTAGGTACCAACAAACATCCCACCTGGGCAAAACACTCCCCTTTCACTTTGGCAACTTCACATATCACATATCTGGGCTTAAAAATAGGCAAGACCCCTTCCTCTTTATACTCCCTGAATTGTCGCCCCTTGTTAGACTAAATTTCCCAAGAGCTTAATAGATGGATGGACCTTCCACTCTCGCTTCTGGGGAGATGCCATCTGTTTAAGATGGTCAGTTTTGCCAGGGTTTTGTATCCCATGCAAACTTTACCTTTGTTACTCAAACACAAAACTCCTCCACAGAGCCTTCATTCCATTTATCAAAACCAGGGAGAATCCACAAACCTCCTCTTGTCGATTATGTTCCTGCGGAAAATCATCCCTTGTGCATCATTTCTGGATAAGCCCTCATATAACATCCTTCTGGGATCAGGTCTTAATTTATATCCAAGATGTCACCCACAGCCAAATCCCCAAAGATCTAGAACTACTATTATTTGGCTACCGGGATCCCACAAGCTCAACAGATCTTTCTGACCAACAGATCTCACTCCACTCACCCTGGATACAAACTACTCTCTTGACAGCCCGTAAGGTCATACTAAATAACTGGACAAGGCCACCGTGTCCCTCCATAGCCCAAATCTAAAAAGACTTACTCTGGCTCCTATACATGGATAGACTTTCAACCGACCTCTCCGCAAAATCGGTCAACCGAAGCTTCTACAAGAAGTGGAAGTCTTTTATGCAGAAATCTCTTTCACTCAAGGAATTGGAATCCTTCCACAAGACAGCTCATCTATACTACGATGGACTACAACATCTCTACCATCATGAACTATAACAAAATTTCCAACACAGACCTCACACCTTGTTAACCTCCCTGGCGGTATGATTATTTCAGATTTTTGGTGCTGAAAGCGGTACTTTATTTTGCATGGAAATTTGGCGTTTTATATTGTAGACCTGTAATTCTTAGGAATAACTCAATTAAATCTGTCCAAACAAGAGTCTAGTAGACATCCCGGGTATGATAAAGTTTGAAACATGAAATCATAAATTATAATATAATAAATAACTAAAAATAATTATCAAAAATAATAACATAATAGTAATAAAATGTATTCAATAATGTAATCAAACCAAAAACAGTGAAATATGTTCAGTTGCAGAATTGTCGCTGTCGTCACTTTCAGTGTCTGATGATAAATTTCTCCACCAATCAGTATTACTTAATTCTGCAAATGATTCTTATTTACTATCAGTGTTTTCTAGCTGGTCAAAAACCACTTTTGACATAAAGGGACACTTTTTGGTTGCCATGGACATTCTCAAGTTTCCAGGCAGAAACAATGACATATATAATATAAAAGTGCATACAGGGCACTGGGCAAACCACTAGGGACAAAGAGGATGTGAAATTATTTCATACAGTAATGTAATCTTACAGATCACAGTATACTGTATGTTTACTGTGTGTTTCACTATTTGAATTTTCCGCCGGTCTCCTCCCTCGTGCGACGCGACGCTCGCAGGGAATGGAGCCCGGCACACAGAGGCATCGGGCGGAGGACAGAGCCCGCAGACACGGCGGGGGACATCGCTGGATCCAGGGGCCAAGGTGAGTAACGATGCTTAGGATCCAGCGATGCAATCCCGAGTGTGGCTCGGGGTTACCGCTAATGGTACTGAAATTCCACCCCGAGCCACACTCGGGATTACCGCCAGGGAGGTTAAACCATGTTATCACCCATTACTACCTACTTAGGGTAGATGTCTTAATGGTATGGGCCCCCCAAGGTCTATCCATCAAAAGCCACCAGGTACCAAACATCATACACGCTCATGGGCTCACGGATCAATCACCCCCTTGAACCCCTCCATACGCAATAGGTCCAAAAATCCCCTCACCATGATCTCACTGAGCTATTCACCAAAGCCACTACTACAATATGTCTTCACTGTGCAGCTTCTCATGCCCTATGTGCAGCACTCCCTCCCCCATCACCCCTTAATCCCCTTCTATGTGCTTATAACCATCCCCTCGCACCCGTTTCCAGGCGCTCCTCTGCCTAATACTCTTACCTTACGATTATTGACTATACTAATGTTATACTTTTAGGCCTCATACACACGGCTGTATCTTTAAAAATAAACAAAACGTCGGGCCCGACGTCAAGGAAAAAAAATCGAAATTTTTCGGCGTTATGCATCGGCGTTAGTGAGCGTTAGTGAGTGTCGGCGTCAATAGGCGTTTTTAAAAAAAAATCATCCCTCTGCTATTTTTCAACCTAAAAACGGCGGCGTCAAAAAACGCCGGTACAATATTAGTTGGCGTTTGTTGGTGTTAGTTGGCGTTTTGCGGCATCGGCGTCAAAAAATGCCAAAACGTTACAGCCTGAGAACGCGATGGCCGTGGGTTCTAGTTTCAGCTCACTAACGCCGATGCCATCTACAGCTCAAAAACGCCGACACTTTTATGGGGCCATTGACTAACATGGAGAGCTGCAAAAAACACCAGAAAACGCCGGCGTCAAATAACGCCCGTGTGTATGAGGCCTTATTGTCAAACTAGCTGGTATTTTTCTCTTCCTCACCTGTCATGGTTATTTCCGCAAGTAAGTTTGTTATATGTCTTGTTATCAAGAGCTGATGTATGCTATTCTTATTTTCTTAAAATTACAATAAAATCTATTGAAAAAAAAAGCCTCTTCTTTTGAAAGTTCTAATTTCTTAAATGTTTTCATCATATGACCATGCTTTCACGGGTATCTCCAACTGCATGTAACGTTTGGCACTTATTGTGAGGCCTTCAGGGCCTCTTCAGACAACATTATGGGGTAGATTTACTTAAACTGGTGCATTCAGAATCTGGTGCAGCTGTGCATGGTAGCCAATCAGATTCCAGCCTCAACTTGTTCAGTTAAACTTTGGCAATAAAACCTGGAAGCTGATTGGTTTCTATGCAGAAGTGAGCCTGATTTTGCACTCTCCAGCTTTAGTAAATATGTAAGAAATGTTAGGTACAGAACAAGTAATTCTTAACCACTTAATGATGGGCTGTTTCACCCCCTTCCTACCCAGGCATATTTTTTAGATTTGACCACTTTGAATGACAATTACTCAAGCAACACTGTACCACTGTACATCCTTTTTTGAGACAGATAGAACATTCCTTTGGTGAAATTTATGGATTTTTTATTTTCTTTTTTTTGCTAAATAAAGGAAATAAGAGTGAGAATTCATAAATGTAAGTCACAATGTAACCTGCTACATTTCTCTGGTTAAATAAAAAAAAACTGAAAAAAAACGGTGTATATTATTTAGTTTGTGTGAAAGTTATAGGGGGAGATGGAATCTGGTGCAGCTGTGCATAGTAACCTGCTTCTAACTTCAGCTTGATTAGTTAGGTTTTGTCAATAAAACCTAGAAGCTGATTGGTTACTATGCACAGCTGCACCACATTCTGTATGCACCAGTTTTAGTAAATCTCCCCCATACATTCTATAAACCATGGTATATACTATATATTTGAAAATTGATACATTTTCATGTTCTGACTGCTAATCTAATTTCTTGAGGTCCTAAAATGCCAGAACAGTACAAAAACTTACAAAATTACCCTTTTTTGGTAACATAGACAGTCCAAAGTATTTAGGAAGAGGCATGGTGAGTTTTTGAAGTTGTAATTTTTTGCCACAATTCTTGGAAAATTATGAAAGTATTTTTTTTTATAAAGTTGTCATTTTAACAAGTTATTTCTCACACACAGCATAGACATACTTAAAAGTACACCCCAAAAACATTATGCCTCCAAAGTATGACACCACATGTGTGAGACTTTTTCACAGCCTAGAAGCATTGAGGGGCCCAAAATCCAAGGAGCACATTTGGGCTTTCTAGGGGCATAATTGCACATTTAGTTTCCTGACTACCTATCACATTTTTGGAGACCCTGGATCACCAGGGCAGTATAAACACCCATAAAATGGCCATGTCTTGCAAAACAAACACCCAAGAGGCATAAAAGGTATTTCACAAGTTTTTGGAAAATGCAGAAAGTAAATACATTTTTTTTTTACACAACATGTTCATTTAATAAAATATTTCTAAAGTACAGCATATGGCTACTTAGAATTGCACCCTAAAACATATTCTGCTCCCAAATATAGGGATACCATATTTGGGAGACTTTTTTTTACAGCATAGCCAAAGAGAGAGGCCCAAAATCCAAGGAGCACCTTCAGGATTTCTAGCTACATAAATTACACATCTAAATTCCTGACTACCTATTACATTTTTGGAGACCCTGGAGCACCAGGACAATGGAAGCACCCAATAAATGACTGCATTTTGGAAAGCAAACACCCCAAGTATTTTCTAAAGGCACAGTGAGTGAATTACACCCCAAAACACATTCTGCTACTCTACTCCTCTTGAGTTTGGGGATTCCACATGTGTAAGACCTTTTCAATGTTTGGACTCATGTATCCAACATTGGATCTTTTGTATCTCAAAAATCAACCAACAATGAATAGAAAACAATGTACTGTAATGCTCACCTCTGTATGAGTGGTCAATGATATTAGCATAGTGTAGCTTCAACTACAATAGTCCATGTTCCTAAAAGCCCTTAGGCCTAATATAAAGGTATGTGGCTGCCCCGTAGCACAATTCTATGTTTATTGGATAGGAAGTACAAAGGGCTGAACAAAGAGAAAACAACAGAGTATCTGTGGTTATAGTACTGCAGTTGTCCACAGAGGATGGGTGGGACTGGTGTCTCGCAAAAACATAGTCAGGGGGATGAACAGATGGGCCACTACTGGTGAAACAAAAAAGGCACACAAGGGCGCACTGGCCTAGCGCATTATCCTTGATACTTTTATTGTATAAAAATCATAAAAACATACTCACAAACATCTCGTGTAACAAGCATCAACAGTAATGGAGTGGGTCACATCAGTTCAACCGTCTCCCACTGGTAGCCTGGATGGACTAGCTGACACGTTTCAAGGCCGTGGCCTCTTCATCAGAGCTCTGATTGCACGAGATGTTTGTGAGTATGTTTTTATGATTTTTATACAATAAAAGTATCAAGGATAATGCGCTAGGCCAGTGCGCCCTTGTGTGCTTTTTTTGTTTCTTCAGTTTGGGACGACCCCAGTCCATCAGGAGGAAGCAGGCCAGCACGTTATCCAGCTCTGACACTACCAGATATCCCCTTCCTCACCACTGCAGAGAAGTCACTCTCCTGGAGCGCGGAGGAATAGGATTTTTCTTTGCAATTGGGCCACTACTGGTGCCAGGCAGAGACATGGTCAGAATATAGCCAAACGATTGGTCCAGGTGGCAGGCAAAAATGCGGTCAGTATGCAAGCAAAGGATCAATCCAGTTGGCATGCAGAAACGTGATCATTTAACAGGGCAGGGTCAGTTCAGGCCAAAGAAGGGGTTGTTGTCAAAATGTCTTCATTGTGCAGACTTTCTGACTGCCCCTTTTCCATCTTTGTGGAAAGCCCTTGTGATCTGGTCACATTATACCAAAAACTAAAGTTTGCTGCAGATAAAGGTGTCGGAAAAGTGGCAGGCTGGCATAAATTGTCAACATAAAGATGGTATCCCTAATGGAACAAGAGTGACATAAGGTCCCATACTATTTTAACTGCTACCCATTGATGTTGAAGTATCCAGGGGGCTCCAGGTGACTAGCTTTACCTTTGGAAATGCAGAAGTCATACATGTACCCTGTGGCCATCTCACAAAGTTTATATAATTTCACCCATATCAGGAATGTTTACTAAGAATATGTTGCTTGATTCCAAAACTGCCCGTAAAATGGATAAAGGACTTAACAACACAGATATGTTTGTTAGGAGCACAAATCTGTGAACATTTTTAGAAAAAAATGAATTAACTGAAATTAACTAAGCAGCCTAATTTTGTAAAGTCTGTCTTATTTGGGGTGATTTTAGGGAGGGCACAGGGAATTGTCACTAAATGCAAGAATTTCATAATTGTTGTGTCGTGTGTCCTGGTCGCAGTGAAGGAATATACTGGCATATGGTGAATGGGGTGTGTTGACCATTAGGAGAGAAGTTAATTTTTGTTTTTGTGAGTCCCATATTTAGGGTAAGGAAAGATTTTAAATTCTTCAACTGTGATGGGCTTCGACTCAAATGGCAGGGTATAAAAAGAATTGGAATTATTAGCAATGTGCTTCTGGGCATTGGTCCACAACTGAATTGAACAAAACTTTGGTGAAAACAAATAAAGAAAAACTGAAGGGGTGTAAACTTTTCTGTTTCTACTGAAATTCCTGATTGGGCTGTAAATGGGGGAATGATAGGTGCTGCTAAAGTAGATGGAAGCCATAAAGGATTTAAAAGGGCCATTGGGATACTAGTAAGGGCCCTAATCCTTTCTGGCTGGTGTGATACCCCACTACTTGTCTCTTAAGCCCCGTACACACGGTACAATGGTTGTACAACGGTCGTACAACCAGCTTGTTGTACGGTCATTCGACCATTAGTATGTGCGATTACAGCCGTCGTACGATGGTTGCACAACTGAAGTTGGATGAGCAGACTAGAAAACTTTGGTTGTACAACAAGCGGTTGTACGACCATTGTACCGTGTGTACAGAGAAGTTGGTCCAACAAAGTTGTACATGCAAAACACGCATGCTCAAAAGTCAGGAACGCCCGGAAGTGTCCATTCTGGGAAACCTACGTTCCTAATTTACAAGTCACATGCATCTGAACTTCGTTATATGCTCATAACAGGTCACTAAGTTAGGCTTGGTTGTACGTTCGCTTAGTGCATGTCAGTACGCGACATCCAACAGCCAAAATGCGATTTTGGACGTCCGGTCGTACGACCGTTGCACCCGTGTGTACGGGCATTAGTGTAGACAAGGAACTTTTCAGTCAGGATCAGTGCTTCTCCATTTAGTGCAGCTGTATATAGCTTCCTTGTTCCTCAGGGGAGGAACGAGGAAGCTATATACAGCAGCACCAATCGGAGAAGCACTGATCCTGACTGAAAAGTTCCTTGTCAACACTAAGAGACATCTAAACAAGGCTCTGAAGAAGAGGGAAACCTTGACACACGTTACCTGATGTGACTACAAGTGTTGTGGATTTTTGCATATGGACATACGTGGATGATTTTATGGTAATGCTATGACACAAGTACTGGTTTGTGAGTATATTCACCTCTATTGTATGCAGTAAAAACATGTATTGAGGATAATGCCCTAGGTGCCCTCTGTGTTCTTCTATGCTTTCAGTTCATTAGGACTTCCCCAGTCTTTGGAAGGCAGCGAGATGTGCATTATCCACACTATCCATGCTAACATGTCAAGATAAGAGTCTGATAACACGTTGGGACTTACCGCACAGCGCAGGAGAGTGAACATTGTGATATACCCCACTACTTGTACTTGGCCTTTCATCTGGATGTACTGCACTGCTGGTGCTCGCCTATGGCTGTTCAGGATGCCCGATTCTTTTTAGGGACTTTTTCATCCTCTGAATGTTACCGCTGCTCAGTGGCGGATGGTGGTATATTTTTTTTGGGGGGCGTCAAACAATCCAGCCACCACCCCCCTGTCGGTCACAGGCACCCCGCCCCTTGTTGGTCACCAACCATGCACTTACCCCATCTAGGATACAGGCAGTGCTTCCTCTGCGCAGCATCTCCTCCTCCTGCTTCTTCACAGCGGCTTCCCCTACGTCTCCTTCCTCCTCCTCCTCGGCGGCCAATAGGATCGCTTCTCCTCTCAGCCAATTGGGTGACAGGTTTCAGGACTCGCTTCCTAATTGGCTGGGAGGAGAATCAGGAAGACAATAGTGAATAGTGCTCTGCTCCCCAAGACCACCCTTTTTGAAGCCTATTAGAGACTCTGGCTCTAATCACATGCTTCTAAAAAAAGAAACCCATTGGAAACCATGTATCCAGCACCCCAGATGTAGATTAGGATGCATGGATTAGGGGGGCGGTGCCCCTGCACCTTTCATTATGGGCTACCACTGCTGCTGTTACTGAACTGCTGCTCTCCATGGGTTCATATTTAGAATCCAAATCTGACAGTGGGAGCTCCTCCAACTACACTCATCTGTCATGCTCAGAATCTAAAAGACCTCCTCATTTGTGAACCTTTTTTTAAACATGACATTCATGTTCAGTTCTGGCTGGAGATCAGGTTGTGCTGTCTCTGGTGAAAATGTACAGGTTTGACGGTGATCAGGTACAGGTATTGCTGGCTGCACTAATGATACTGAGACAATTTTGGCTAGTAATCAAGGACACAGTGGATGGCTGCACTGGTGCATAACCGTTTACGCTGGTGTGGCTAGCAAACAGGGCACTGTAGATGGCTGCAGTGGTGTGTGTTTCACAGTAAAATGACAAGAAAATCACAGTACACTCACAGATTGGGTTTGCCTCCTGTCACATCACTCTCTGTGTGAGAATAAACAGAGCAGATGGCTGCACCATGCAGCCTTTGTTTACCTTTGTGATCGGCATGATTTGTCACAGGGATCATATGGTACTGGGCCAATTTCAATGGCCCTGTAGCCTTATCTGTGATCTGCTGTGTCTGATGGACACAGCAATTACAGGGTATGCTGCTGCATGCACGAGTTGTATGATTGGTAAGACATTTTAATATGCCCTGCTGAATCTACGAAGATTCTGCCTGGCCGTTTATCTACAGTGCCTGGGCAGGAAGTGGTTAAGAGGAATAGGTGTGCGCAGCCCATTGCATTAGGGTGTGCACCTCAAAGCTCAAACACACATGCATAAGAGTGTGTGTGTGTATCCGGTGTCAGTAGGGCAGAGGTTGGTGTCAGTAGGGCAGTGGATGTGTCAGCAGGACAGAGGTTGTTGTCAGTAGGGCAGTGGATGGTGTCAGTAGGTTTTTATTTGTATTATCTTATTATTTATTATTTGTACAATACTTTTTTTTTTTTTACCTGTGGGTCGGTAAGGAAAATTCATGGTTTACCCTTCACCTGCCTGTGATTGATGGGTAGATTGTGATTGACAGGTTGTGGAGTACAGGATTAGGATGTGCCCAGGCACACCGGCACACCCTGTGTGCACACCTATATTAAGGGGGCTTTAGGGAGCACAAATGGTTAAGTGCTGACTTATGAAGGAGTTGTAACAAGAGTAATCACTATAATTTTTTGTGTCTCTTTAACCACTTGCCGACCACGTCACTTACATTTACTGCGGCAGGTTGGCTCTGCTGCGCGAATCGCCATCTATAAACGGTGATTTGTGCAGGAGCAGTTTGTGGGCAGGCGTACGTTGCCGCGCTCTCATGCCCGCAGCACACTGCGTGAGTGTGGCCGTGGGTAGGGCAGACTCGATGCCCGCCAGCGACCCGCGATTGCGTAATACAGAAGAAGATGTAAGCATGGCGGTTCCCCATTCTGTCACTGGGCATGACACTGATCTACTGATCCCTGTAATCGGGATCAGTTAGATCTGTCATGCCCCTGCCAGCCCAGCCCCCACACAGTTAGAACATAGCGAAGGAACACAGTTAACCCCTTGATTGCCCCCTTAGTGTTAACCCTTTCCCTGTCAGTGACATTTATACAGTAATCAATGGCTATTTTTAGCACTGATCGCTGAATAAATGTCAATGGTTCCAAAAAAGTGTCAAAAGTGTCCGATCTGTCCGCCACAATATCGCAGTCCCGCTAAAAATGCCATAAAACAATTATCATGGGTTGTAGACGCTATAACTTTTGCGCAAACCAATCAATATACGCTTATTGTGATTTTTTTTTACCAAAAATATGTAGAAGAATATATATCGGCCTAAACTGATGAATAAATTCGTTTTTTTATATATTTTTTTTGGATGTGTATTATAGCAAAAAGTAAAAAATATTGTTTTACTTTCAAAATTGGCGCTCTTTGTTTGTTTATAGTGCAAAAAATAAAAACCGTAGAGGGGATCAAATACCACCAAAAGAAAGCTCTATTTGTGGGAAAAAGGGCGTCAATTGTGTTTGGGTACAACGTCACATGACTGCGCAACTGTCAGTTAAAGAGACGCAGTGCCGAATCACAAAAAGTGCTCTGGTCAGGAAGGGGGTAAATCCTTCCGGGGCTGAAGTGGTTATAATGTAACTTCACCTTTTGTATGAAAAAAACAAACATTGCAGGGATTTCAACAAACATTGCAGCAGATTCCTACTTTTTGTTATTATGAAGAAACAGCGCTTTGTTGCACCAAACGGATTGCATACTTATTCTGAATGGGAATGAATAGTTCATTATTAATCAGCTTGATGCACGTTCTGTGTTCTAATGAGGAAAGCTGCATTTATCACTACATAATTACATTGTTTTTTATATTTTATACAAGCAGTGTAAGTAACAGTTTGACTTCAAACTCTTTAACCACTTGACCTCTGGAAGATTTACCCCCCTTCACAACCAGACCATTTTTTGCGATACAGCTCTGTGTTACTTTAACTGACAATTGCACGTCCTGTGACGTTGTACCCAAATGAAATGTATGTCATTTTTTCCCACAAATAGAGCTTTCTTTTGGTGGTATTTAATCACCTTTGCATTTTTTTGTGCTATAAACTAAAGATAAAGAGCAACAATTTTGAAAAAAAAAACATATTTTTTACTTTCTGCTATAAAACACATCCAATAAAAAAAAAAAAAAAAAAAACACATTCCTTGATACATCTAGTCTAATCTGTATTCTGCTACATATTTTTATATTAATGGCAGCGATCAGTGACTTAAACCAAGACTGCGATATTGTGACGGACAATCGAACACTAATTGACACTTTTGATGGTATACATAGGCAGATCCCTGTTCTGTGTTGTTCCCCGATGAGCGGCGAGTGCTGGAGGACATCAAGTGCCCGGCATCCACAGATCAGCTTATGCTGTGAAGAATTACAGCAGAAGTGGCCCACCGGCAGTGCTTCTGAGCCCCCTGCAGGCGGAGGTGCAGGATCATGTATATATACAGTATCTCACAAAAGTGAGTACACCTCTCACATTTTTGTAACTATTTTATTCTATCCTTTATTGTGACAACACTGAAGAAATGACACTTTGCTACAATGTAGTGAGTGTACAGCTTGTATAACAGTGTAAATCTGCTGTCTCCTCAAAATGACTCAACACAGCCATTAATGTCTAAACCACTGGCAACAAAAGTGAGTACACCCCTAACTGAAAATGTCCAAATTGGGTCCAATTAGCCATTTTCCCTCCCCGGTGTCATGTGATTCATCAGTGTCACAAGGTCTCAGGTGTGAATGGGGAGCAGGTGTGTTTAATTTGGTGTTATCACTCTCACTCTCTCATACTGGTCACTGGAAGTTCAACATGGCACCTCACGGCAAAGAACTCTCTGAGGATCTGAAAAAAAGAATTGTTGCTCTAAATAAAGATGTCCTAGACTATAAGAAGGTTGCCCAGACCCTGAAACTGAGCTGCAGCACAGTGGCCAAGACCATACAGCAGTTTAACAGGACAGATTCCACTCAGAACAGGCCTCACCATGGTTGACCAAAAAAGTTGAGTGCACGTGCTCAGCATCATATCCAGAGGTTATCATTGGAAAATAGACATATGAGTGCTGCCAGCATTGCTGCAGAAGTTGAAGGGGTGGGGGGGTCAGCCTGTCAGTGCTCAGACCATATGCCGCACACTGCATCAAATTGGTTTGCAAGGCTGTCCTCCCAGGATGAAGCCTCTTCTAAAGATAATGCACAAGAAAGCCCACAAACAGTTTCCCGAAGACAAGCAGACTAAGGACATGGATTATTGGAACCATGTCCTGTGGTCTGATGAGACCAAGATAAACGTATTTGGGTCACATGGTGTCAAGCATGTGTGGTGGCATCCAGGTGAGGAGTACAAAGACAAGTGTGTCTTGCCTACAGTCAAGCATGGTGGTGGGAATGTCATGGTCTGGGACTGCATGAGTGCTGGCGACACTTGGGAGCTACAGTTCATTGAGGGAACCATGAATGCTAACATCTACTGTGACATACTGAAGCAGAGTATGATCCCCTTCCAACATGATAACGACTCCAAACACACCTCCAAGATGACCAAGGGTAAAGGTAATGGACTTGCCAAGCATGTCTCCAGACCTAAACCCTATTGAGCATCTGTGGGACATCCTCAAACGGAAGGTGGAGGAGCGCAAGGTCTCTAACATCCACCAGCTCCGTGATGTCATCAAGGAGGAGTAGAAGAGGACTCCAGTGGCAACCTGTGAAGCTCTGGTGAACTCCATGCCCAAGAGGGTTCAGGCAGTGCTGGCAAATAATGGTGACCACACAAAATATTGACACTATGGACCCAATTTGGACATTTTCACTTAGGGGTGTACTCACTTTGTTGCCAGCGGTTTAGACATTAATGGCTGTGTGTTGAGTTATTTTGAGGAGACAGCAAATTTACACTGTTATACAAGCTGTACACTCACTACTTTACATTGTAGCAAAGTGTCATTTCTTCAGTGTTGTCACATAAAAAGATATAATAAAATATTTACAAAAATGTGAGGGGTGTACTCATTTTTGTGAGATACTGTATATGTGATCCTGCGCACAGCTGCCACCCTATAGCAGTAAAAGTACTATAGGGTGGTCAGCAAGTGGTTAAGGTCCCTGTATAGCACAGCCCAGACTGTGGGGGGCAGGATATGGAATCAGACAGTGGTGCTGCAGTTCAATAAACATGCTGGTAGGAGGAGAGAACAGAGTGACAGACAGATTAGCTCATCGGTCTTCTGCTTTCACTGATCAGTTATGGGTTGGTGATGGATGTGACTTGTAAATGTTACTGAACTGTGGCAGAGGGAAATCAAGTCTTCTGCCTTGCTAGACAGGATATACAGATATACAAATCCTTTGGCAATTAAAACAGCTACCTTTTTTTTGTATATTATCTATGTATTTAGCTGTTTCCCAGGAGTTCAGTTGCAATAGGTTCGTTCTTTATGCCTAACGAATACGTCATCCCTCTGTTACATCTCAGCCCTTGTTCTTATTATGCTGTGACCCACCAACGCACTCTTGTCAATGTGTTCATCCTCAGTTCATTATCTCATCCTACATATAAACATACAAGAACAATAATGAATACCAACAGGGTAGAATTGATTGGTACATATCATCGACATTGTATATGCTGTTATCATAGATATATTTGGACTTAATTAGGCATTAGGTGTGTAGCCCAGAGCCAGACACATGATAATTAGAGTACTTTTCCAGTAATTAGCGTGCACTTAGTACTCGGTTTAACAATACCATTAGAACAGGATTTGTCATCAGGAGCTAAAATAAGATAATGGGAAAGGAAAGCGATGAGGAAAAAGGCAGAACAAGCTTTGAAAATCTATAAAGTCAAAAGATATTTTACAACCTTACAAACTTCTGATAACCATCTTCAAGTTTTTGAGATAACAATGTGAAGTGGATACATTGGTTGGTTATTAAGGTGTAAGAAAAGGCCCGCAAACAATGTGTGATGCAGGGATCTCTCCCGATACGCTATTGTATTCTGATAGGGGAAACTGCTCCCTGCCAAAATACACAGATCAGCACTAGGGATGGGCGAACGGTTTGGCCCGAGCATAAGTTCGATGCAAACTTTCACTGTTAGGGCGTTCGGCGAAAAGCCGAACAGACAGGACGTTCGACCGTTTGTTCGGTCCCCCGAACTGACTGCAGTGCATTGCGGCACTGAACAGTGCATGGCAAGCCCTGATTGGCTGAAGCAGTGAAAGCTTTAGCCAATCAGGGTGTAGAGCATTGTCAGAGTCATGATTGGACACTGTCATCATGACTTTATCCAATCATGGCTCATTCCCACCCCACAGTATAAAAGTATTCTTTCAATGGCAGCCATTTTCAGTGTGATTTCGACATGGGGAGAGATAGAACAGGGCTCTGTTCAGTGCGATTAGTTAGTTAGTATGTTATACTGTGCTAATGTGCTTCAATTGTCAGTGTAGAATATTAGTTTAGTGTCAGTCTAGGGATAGTGTGAGTGTAGTGAGGAGGACCATCATTCAGCTTTGCATTGTGTGCAGCTAGAGTAGGGACAGCTCAGATAGTTTCAGTGTAGTGAGACCCTGTCACTAATCTTTACATTAGTGTATAGTTAGAGTAGCGATAGTTCAGATAGCATCAGTGTAGTGACGATTGAACACCGTATATCTGATTGTGTTACTGCCAGTTTAATGCCATATAGTTCTGTGTGCGTTACTGCCAGTTTGACGCCATTTACTTTTGTGTGTGTTACTGCCAGTTTAATGCCATATAGTTTTGTGCGTTACTGCCAATTTAACGCCAAATAGTTTTGTGTATTACTGCAAGTTTAACGCCATATAGTTTTGTGAACATTTCTGCCAGTTTAACATCATATAGTTTTGTGCGTTAGTGCCAGTTTAACACCATATAGTCTTGTGTGCATTACTGCAAGTTAACGCCATTTACTTCTGTGTGCGTTACTCCAAGTTTAACGCCATATATTTCTGTGCGTTATTGCAAGATTAACACCATTTACTTCTGTGTGCGCTACTGCAAGTTTAACGCCATATAGTTCTGTGCGTTACTGCAAGGTTAACTCCATATAGTTCTGTGCGTCACTGTACGTTTGACGCATTATATTGCAGTATATTACAGTGTATCCATGGAGTGTGTCTGTGTAGTGAGAGTACTCAAATTTAAGTGCACCAAACACCACTTTACCTTGATTAAAGTGCATCTATGTACAGATTTCCACTTCTTCTTTACATTTGCTAATAAGCACCACGTCCTCCCTCCCAATAATTTCTGGGAGGACAACAAGGAGAGACGGACATTCCCTTGGCACTGTAAGGGGGCCAGCAACAAATGTGTCCACGGACAAAGGTGGACATGGTGGTCAGTCCTCAGGCAGGGCATCATTTCCTCTGTTTAGTGAGTTTGCCTGTGCTATCCAGCCACAGCATGCAGAGGAGGTGGTGGACTGGCTTACTAAACCTTCCTCATCCTCCTCATCCTCTGTCACGCAAGCAGAGACAAGTGTGCAGTCCCCTGCAGTTGCCAGAGTGGATAAACCTGCCTCCTTGTCCATATCTATTCCTACCATAGCCCCGACATCAGCCGTGGAGGAGTCAACTGAGTTATTTGACCACAGCATCAGCCACTTGCACCTTGATGATGCCCAGCCATTACTGGATTCAGATGTTGGTTCTGAGGTTGAGGATGACAGGTACATGAGGCATTTTTTTACAGCAGGGCCAATTCTTGCTTTCATCAAAAGTACCTCTATAGGGTTACGGTGGGAAGGCACCACCAACATTCAAAGACCAATTTTTCTGCACCTGTTTGACAGGTGCATATCATTGCAATTTTTTTTTTTACAGAAAGGCCAATTCTTGCCTTCACGAAGAGCACCTCTATAGGGTTATGGTGTGAAGGCACCACTGACACCCAAAGCCCAATTTTTCCACACCTATTACTTCTATCCAAAATCAAAGGGACACCAGCATTTATCCAAAAAATCTCTAATCTTGTTCCCAGTGCACTACATTGTGGCCTCATCATTCACACTGGCTCCCCAGCCAGCTGTTGCTGAGAAAAATAAAGGCAGCTTGCATGGAAAATGTCTTTTTTTTCCTTTATAAATGCAATTATAGCTGCAGCAGATTCTAGACATGGTACAGATCTGCCACTTTACATGTAGACTAAGGGGACACCCAGGCACTATATTGGAAGGAATTTTTCATTTTTATGCTTTCATTTTAAGAATCAAAACATCACTGCTCATTTAAAAATTATGTTTTTTACAAACTTTTTTTAAATTGATACATGTCCCCCAGGGCAGGACCCAGACCCCTATAACCATTGTATCCCCAATTACTTGCATATAAGCCTTCAAAATGGGCATTTTTGATTTTTGACATTTAGGGTCCCATTGACTTTAATGGGGTTCATTATTCGGGTCCGAACTTTAGCGATGTTCAAAAGTTCTGGTGCGAACCGAACAGGGCTCCGTTCGGCCTATCCTTAAAGAGGTAGTAAACCCATGCATTTAACAGGTTAAAAACCAGTCACATTTCCAGCACGTGCCGGAAATGTAACAATCCCACTGGATGTGCAGCTTCCTTGGCTGAAAATGATAGGAGGGTTTACTACCACTTGGCTGCAAACGCTGAACAAATGCTGTTTTTCCACCATGACCGTTCAACAGAACCTGGTCGATTTTCAGTCCGTGCATACTCTGCTTAAGTCTAACTTTTTAAAAAAATGCTCCCTCTCCCACTCCACCCAGCTATCCTGTCTAACGTGTATAAAAAATATGTGTGTACTTGCCTATTTTTAATCTGCTCTGGTTCTATAACATGATCCTGAAGCTCTGGCTCAAGGAGAGCTTAACAACAGCTGGGAATTCCGGGAGCTGTGACATCATCCATAGGCCAGCTTTTGTTAGGTCTCCTTCTTCTCCCCTGCAGCAGTCGGTCACTGACACAGAGGAACCTGAGCTGCAAGTTGTACACTTGCAGAGCACTTGAAGCACACGTTCTAGTTGACACTTTTCAAATTTGTAGCAAATTTGTGTGGCAAGTATCTAACAAAAGCAAAGTTGCAGTGGTGAGTCTACAGCAAGAGCTCTGCAAGTCTACAGCATGAAAATTCAGCCACAGTGCCCCCTGTGGTGGGATGACTATTGCACAACATAACTGAACCAGAACTTGCAGCAGACTTGTAGAATATTTCCAAAGAAAGTTGATCTGGAGTCATGCAATCTTGACTTTCTGCAAATGTGCAACAAACGTGTGAAGCCTGGCAAGTCCAGCAATATCTTAGCAAGTCATTTTCAAACGTACTGCTCAATTGCTTGCTATCTGGGAGGGAAGGAACATTTTTATGAATAGTTAGATTTTTGTCATGTTACATCTATGTATTGTGAGAATTAGCAGCAAGGGTAGAGCTTTAAGAACACAGTCCACTCGCCAACCTTGTGGATACAGGCTTCCTGCCCAGTTTTAGACAACAGAAAAGATTACTCCTGGCTATTAAGCAGTCCAGCTTTGGCTATGCTGGCTGTCAACTTAATAGAATGCGGTCCCTCAATTCAGAACATGATTGTGTTTACATGCTGCTCCTGCAGCACCTCTATCTCCAGATATTGACCTGGTCAGTGCATACCGACTTACACATCTAGTTTTTCTGTTCACTTGCAGCACAATTGCAGCCCACTTGCACAATCAATAGGTGCTGGTCACCATTAAGCATGGACCTAGGTTTGGATTGAATTCTCACTGAATACTCTACAATGCTTTTGGAATCCATAACCCATAAC
Organism: Glandirana rugosa; assembly: GCA_018402905.1. Taxonomy (NCBI): domain Eukaryota; kingdom Metazoa; phylum Chordata; class Amphibia; order Anura; family Ranidae; genus Glandirana; species Glandirana rugosa. Next base: position 715,370 of record BLSH010308114.1, read on the forward strand.
AGGATTTTCTAATCCTGAAAAAACTCAAAGGTCAGGTTTCTCCCAAAAAGATACTAATCCCGGAGCCCCTCAGCCTGCATGGGTGAGAACCCTTGGTGACACCCATTCCTCTCTACACTGTGACATGGCACAGCCCTTTCACATTATGCTTGGTAAAATGTAAATGTAAGAGGTATTTTTTTAAACAATCCACATGACACCTTTAATTCAGGTGCATTTGGTCCACTCTCTTGATATTACAGGTTCTCTTTATCTTCTTCTCCGCTGGCAGTGGGACGATTCTAAATGCCGGCAAGTGGCAACGCTGTCTTAAGCATTCTCCTGTGAGTCCAGGTTGGTGGGCAGATCCATGATGCCCTGGGCTCATAAGAAGTAGTCTTAAGGGTGCCGGGCATCATTCGAACCAGAAGAGAAGTGGTGCTGGATCGCTGAGTGAGTCCATGGGGGACAGCACCAGAGATTTGATTTTAATTTTTAAAAGCGGCCTGGAGTCTTGTGTGTTTGTCTTTTGTCCAGAGTAGAGTTGGGCTTTAAAATGCTTAGCTTATAATAAATAAAATGCATACCTAAAAATAACTTAGAATGGCTTTCAATTTTACAGGAATTTGAGTTACATCATTTACATAGAGAAGTGAAGCCGCTAACAGCATGGATCTCAGGGAGTGCTGCTTGCATGATAAGTGAACTACGACTATCAGAACTCAAGTCACAGCTGTGAGAAGGGAAGGTTTTGCTGACACTCCCAAAGTCTTCAATGAGCTGTCAATAAGGCAGTCAGAGACT
>BLSH010308114.1:725332-743005 GCA_018402905.1 Glandirana rugosa
TCCCCCCCCCCAGCACATATTTAACCCCTTCCAGAACTATCCTCCCCCCAGCACATGTCCTCTTAACCCCCCAATCACTAAAAATATAATCTGTTGTCTCCCTTCAAAGCCTCTCTTTCCCCTCCTCCCTGTCCATCTACAGAGCATAAAACTTTGTACCTCGATCAGCCAGCGCGTCCTTCCTCCCCCCTCCTCCTCCCATGTGAGTGTATAGAGAGTGTATAGAGAGCAGAGAAGGAGGAGGGGGAGCTTTGATCCACTGACACTCTCCGTCCTGACACCATGACACAGGCTGCTGTCAGGAGGAGAGACAGAGCAGATAGTGTTGTAGCGAGCAGCCTTGTCTCTCCCGATGCAGTGCGGTGTGTAAATGATGTGTCCGGGGGAAAACCGTACAGGTGGCAACCCTAAGGCCACTATAAAGGGCAATATGGCTTATGAGCAGTGGCGAGCACATGCCTACTAAGGGCCTGTCTCGATGGATTTGGACTTGTATCAATTTAAAAATTCAGCTTGCTTCTGACATCAGTTTTAGACGCCTTAGAGATTATTCAAAATTCATTGATAGGCGCATTTGACCTGCAGTTGACCACTGAAGAGGAAGAGGGAACAGCAATTTTAAGTATAAATAAAATATATTTTTAATATAAAGTGCACTGGTAATGAAGCAGATGATCTAGCATCTTGTATTTCCTCTTTCCTGTATGAGAACACCAGTTTCCCACTAGGGATGGGCCCGTGGTTCAAGTCGAACGTAATTCGTCTAATTTAGAACATTATGGGGCGTTCGCAGTGACTTCGCCGCCGCGGAGCCCCCCATAATGCTTTGAGTGCAGATGGCGCGCACGGCTCCTCCCCGTTGGGAGGGCTCCTGCCGTCTACGTGCTTTTTGCTTTAACAGTTTATTTATATAGCAGGGCGGGGCCACCCAACGATGTAAGAGAGCGACACTGCCCCTTTTGACGTCATGTGACGTCAGAGGGAGCGGGTCACGTGCGTATGTTACCGAGTGGCCATGCCCTACCATATAATTAAACTGTCACAACAAACCAAGCTCAGCCTGCGGGAGCCTTCCCATAGAGGAGGAGCTGTTGCAGCTTTTTTTTTTCCGGGTCCGTTGCGCACCGTGATTGACGATGGATTACAACGGGGGACACTTATTTTTATTTTTTATTTTTTTAATAAAGGACTTGTCCCTAATTGTCTCCTGTGTTTTTTTTTCTTTTTGACACTTTTTGGTGAAGTAGTAGGGGTACAATGTACCCGATACTAATTCACATGGGGAGGTCAGGATCTGGGGGGCTTCCAGATTCTGATAAGCCCCCCACTCACAGACCCCCATAACCACAGCCCAGGGTTGTGGGGAAGAGGCTCTTGTCCCTATCAACATGGGAACAAGGTGCTTTGAGGTGGGGGCGCAGAGCCCCCCTGCACCAAAGCACCCATACTCCACCCATACTCCCCATGTTGAGGGCATGTAGCCTGGTATGGTTCAGGAGGGGGGGGCACTCGCTCATCCCCACCGTATCCTGGCCGGCCACGGTTGCATGCTCGGATAAGGGTCTGGTTTGCATTTTAGGACTTTAGGATTTAAACCCCACGTTAATTTTTTTTGTTAATTTTGGTGTGAAATTCACCATAAAATCTTTACCAGACCCGAAGGGCCTAGTTTGGACTGGGGGAGGGGACCCTACGTAAACTTTTTCAGTGATTTTTCTGTATATTTCTGGGAGTTGGCAATACATTACAGCCGCGATAATGAATGACAATTTTTCCTTCACAAATGTCATTTTGCTCTGGCACTGTTCTAGACATCACAGAGGTGCACCCTTTTAAAGGCAAACTAAGGGACCCCCCCCGGCACATTATTTAACGGAATATTACATTTTTATTGTTTAACTTTAAGCATTATTGAAATCACTGCTCCTGAAAAAACAATGCAATAAAAACTTTTTTTTTTGCATTGATACATGTCCCCTAGGGCAGGACCCGGGTCCCCATACACTTTTTAGGGCAATAACATTGCATATAAGATGGCGCTGTCTCAGTAAAGGAAAATAAATGTGTTCCTGCTGTCCTGTGGTCATATGTTCTGATATAATAGTGTTTCAGATCACCTGCTAAAGTGCATATGTGCCATTCACTTTAAATACCATTTTTTTATACAGTCCTTATTAAAAATGTTACTGGTTGCTAAAGTGCAAGCATGTGATGACAGTGAAAAAAGGTGCAAGTGCATATAAAGTGCTTATTGTTACTTTATCACGTGTTAAAAAAACTCAGAGTTGTATAAAGATTGTTATAATGTGCATGTGCTAGTGCCAGTGTGCTGGTATTCAAAATTGAAAAATGAATAAATAAATAGATAAATTCCCCACTGTTTGTGATAATTAGTTTTTGTTGGTGATTTTACAATAAAGTAATCAAAATCTATATAGACATGTTTTAAAGGTATTCATAATATTCACAGTATAACTGATGTACATAGATCTTATAGTCACTGTTTCTTAGTTAGTTAGTGTACTTGCAGGTCCCGACATTTTGGGTATTAATATTTGAATGATAGACTACACCAGGTAATAACACAGTTTATATAATAAAAATCCGTGACTTCAGGTGCTTAATGAGTGTGGTTGATTTCTTCCTATATTATTTGTGACATGGGATGTGTATTCACTCGTGCTCCCCCTTTAGGTTGCCTCCTTACCAGAGGGCACTGCCCCTGCAGGGGCCGCGTGCCTGTCTTTATTAAATTCTGTGGGTCTGGTCCTGGGTCCTGGTCCTCTGGTCCTTGGAAACTGCCTTCCAGGATGGGTTCCCTTTCTTTGTTATATTGGTATCCGCTCCTGTGATGAATGGGGGCGTCCCGGGGTGTGCTTTCTCCGTGTTAAAAAATAAAAAGCAGAGAGGACTCCATAGTGTAATATGAAACAATGTATCCTTTGTTTTATTCAAATGGATAGGGGATACATTTAAAAATAAAAGCATAAGGGAAAACAAGGGTGTCCATAAAATATATATTCTATGGAAGGAAGGATAAAAGTTCTTATTTAGGTCCGAGTTTTTTGTCACAGCTTCGGTATTTGGAGGGTATGCTTTGATGCGGGAGCTCTGCAGCTTGCCTCGCTACACAGCGTGCGTTCCAGCTCTCCTCTCACTGAAACCGGATGTGACGTCGGACTTCCTGCTAGGTCACCTGACGCGTTTCGTCATAGACGTTTTCAAAGGATACCACTGCTGTGTCTCAGCCAATCAGGAAGGATGATCTCGGACGGCTGAGATACTCATGGACATTGCTGGACAGAGAGGGACCTCAGGTAAGTGTTAGGGGGCTGCTGCACACAGAAGGCTTTTTATCTTAATGCATAGAATGCATTAAGATAAAAAAAAACCTTCTGACTTTACAACCCCTTTAACCACTTGCCGACCGCCAACCGCAGGTTGACGGCGACAAGGTGGTTCGTTATCGCAAATCGCCGTCATACGACGGCGGCTGCGATAACGCGCACTGTGAGCGCGCGCCGCCGGAGGCGCGCCCGCGTGCTCACTGTGTTCGAGGAGGGGCAGGGAGCGGGTGCGGCGGCTTCCATTGCCGCCGGCTACCCGCGATGGCCCCCCCGGAGCGAGTGAGCGGAGGTCCGTGTATGTAAACACGGACCTCCGCTCTGTGTGAGGGGGAAGGGCTGTGATCACAGCCTTCCTTTAATAATCAGTGCATTTTAGTAATCAGTGCATTTTTATAGCACTGATCGCTGTATAAATGCCAATGGTCCCAAAAATGTGTCAAAATGGTCCGACATGTCCGCTGAAATATCGCAGTACCGCTAAAAATCGCAGATCGCCGCCATTTTTAGTAAAAAATTTAAAAAAATGAAAAACCCCAAAAATTAATTCTCATCATCCGTAAATGCGACCACTTTTGCGCAAACCAATCAATAAACGCCGATTGCGATTTTTTTATCGCAAATATGAGGAAGAATATAAATCGGCCAAAAACGGTGAAAAAAAATGTTTTTTTATATTTTTTTTTTTGGATTTGTATTCTAGCAAAAAGTAAGAAATTTGTTTTTTTTTGCAAAATTGTCGCTCTTCTTTTGTCTATAGCGGTGATCAGAAATGACGCAGAGGGGATCAAATACCACCAAAAGAAAGCTCTATTTGTGGGAAAAAAAGGACGCAAATTTTGTTTGGGTACAACGTCGCACGACCGCGCAATTTTCAGTTAAAGCGACACAGCGCCGAATCGCAAAAAGGGCTCCGGTCCTAAAGCTGGAAATCCTTCCGGGGCTGAAGTGGTTAATTAAACCCCAGAACATTATGGGGTTGATTTACTGGTGAGTGCAAAATCTGGTGCAGCTGTGCATAGTAGCTTATTCAATTAAGCTTTGACAATAAAACCTGGAAGCTGCACTCTCCAGGTTTAGTAAATCACCCCTTATATATTTCCTGAAAGCAGAGGCCCTGTAAAATAAAAAGGTGATAGTTGCAAATTTTTGTTTCATGTGATATTTGCGCAACTGTTTATTATACGCAAATTTATAGGAGAAAATATAATACAATTCATTTTAGTGCAAAACCACACCATATAATACCCATTTTTGGTTAAGATATAATAGATGAGGTTGCATCGAGTAAATAAGTAAATAGATACCAAACATTTCTTGTCTTAAAATTGTGTGCACCCGCAATATCGCCAAAAATAATGGCGCCCAAAAATCCCCATGTGTCGATTTAAAAGCCTTAACAGCTCATCAGTTTAAAGATAACTAGTAGCTCTTGTGCGAGAATTAGTGTTCTCACTGTAGCTTTGGTGGCAATATGTCACATGTTTGGTGCGACTGCGTTTTACATGCGTGTGCACACCCTGGGCTCGCATTTGTGCAGGTGTGCAGGGCTTTTTTTTTATATTTATTTTTCATTGATTGCTATCACAAGGGGTTAATAAACCCCTATATGATAACATTGGGCAGGTGACAGGTACTCTTTATGGAGACATTAGGGGTGCAAAGGGTGCATCTGAAACCAGAAGTGACATCACTTCCAGTTTCACTTTTTGCATGTGAGATTGAAGCATGGATTAGCCTCGGTCTCACTGCAGTCTCTCTCCCCCAACCGCCGGTGAGCCCGGGACAACCCGGAAACCAAGGGAGGAGGGGGGCCGCTGGCGGGAGGGGGGGCTACTGAGCTGCCGCATGACTTTCACTTTGAAGCCGAGAGCTGGCTCTACAAAACACACCAGGCTGCTATCAGCGGCGATCATTGGTGTGGTGTGTCAGTCAGACACACCGCATCTCCGATCCCGGTAAAGAGGCTCTTTACCACATGATCAGCTGTGTCCAATCACAGCTGATCACAGTGTAAACAAGAAAAGAGGTGTATCGGCTTTTCCTCTACTCGCACTGACAGACGCAGGTAAAGGAGAGCCAACTGGCTGCTCTCCTGACAGGGGGGGTCTGCACTGATTATCAGTGCAGTCCCACCCGAGAATGCCCACCCAGGACCACCAGGGTTGCCCACCTATGGCCACCAGGGATGCCCACCCATGGCCAGCAAGGATGCCCACCCATGACCATAAGGGATGCCCACCCATGACCACCAGGTAAGCCCACAAGAGCCCACCAGGGATGGCAATCATTGCCCATTAGGGATGGCATCCATCAGTGCTATCAGTGCCCATCAGTGCTGCTTATCAGTGCTGCCTATAAGTGCCACCTCATCAGTGCCAATCAGTAGTGCCTCATCAGTGCCCATCAGTGAAGGAGAAAACATACTTATTTACAAAGTTTTGTAACAGAAACAAAGAAAACCTTTTTTTTTTTTAATTTTCTGTCTTTTTTTATTTGTAGCACAAAAAAGAAAAACCCCAGGGGTGATCAAATACCACCTAAAGAAAGCTCTATTTGTGGGGAAAAATGATAAAAATTTTGTTTGGGAACAGCGTTGCACGACTGCGCAATTGTCATTCAAAATGTGAGAGCACTGAAAGCAGAAAGTTGGTCTGAGCAGGAATGTGTATAAGTGCTCAGTATTGAAGTGGTTAAACCTAAAAGCAACTTCAGACATGAACTGGACACTTACTCAAAAATTGACAAAGGACACAGATTAGTATTTCACTACTAGGGGGACTTTGTATATGATAGATAGGTACCAACAAGAAACCTCTATAATTTATTGATAGGCATAATGGGGATAATAATGAGGATATATTAGCTATACAGAAAGGAAGAGGAATCAGTAAAGAGGGAACAATGAAGAAGAATTCCACAGTATGATGAGCTCATCTCTATATCACTCCTATTAGTATGTCACTTTTGAGGACATAAGCACTGCATTTGATTGCCTCTTAGTGCTGCTGCTCCTCTCCCAGTCAGAGTTCTGCTGCATAAGGAATTGCAAGAGGCTGATGCCAAGTTAGTTTGCAGTAAAAATATATATGCACTGATGCATTATACGATATATACCCAGATATCAAGCAATTGTGCTGCAAGTTTAAAAAATGGCTTGCTAAGCTATTGCTAGACTTGCCAGACTTCACCACTTTGTTGCACAATTGCAGCAAGTCCGCATTGCATGACTCCAGATGAACTTTCTTTGCAAACATTCTACAAGTCTGCTGCAAGTTCTGGTTCAGTTATGTTGTGTGCTAGTTATCCCACCACAGGGGGCACTGTGACTTGCAGAGCTCTTGCTGTAGACTCACCACTGCAACTTTGCTTTTGCTAGAGACTTGCCATGCAAATTTTCTGCAAATTGGAAAAGTGTCAACTATAAAGATACATTTAGGGAATCTCCATTGGAAGGCAAAGTGAATACAAGTCAAGTGTTGGGAGACAATTGATGGTGGCTCCCAACTTGTAGGTCTTGCTGTTGGTTGTGCGAACAGACAGGAGGGGAGAGCACAGGGTGGGCTGATACTCCTTTAATCCAATTACAGGCTGGGGAGTTTGTAGGACCAGGGTGTATTGCTTAACTGTGGTGAACCCTCCAGCATGGTCCAGGACATAGGTATGCTGTCAGTGTATGTGCGCGCATGTCTCAGATAGCAAGGATAACTTGCCACAAATTTTGCAGTGGCAGCACCCCCTCCCCCCAGGCTAGTGGGAGCACGGGAGGTCCAGCACTTACCGGGCTGTACGGTGTCCTCTCCATTGCAGTGTGGGATAGGACACTGAGCACGTGCACTCAACTTCTTTGGTGGATCATGGCGAGGCCTGTTCTGAGTGGAACCTGTGCTGTATGGTCTTGGCCACCATGCTGCAGCTCAGTTAAAGGGTCTTGGCAATCTTCTTACAGCCTAGACAATCCTTATGTAGAGGAACAATTCCTTTTTTTCAGATCCTCAGAGAGTTCTTTGCCATGAGGTGCCATGTTAAACAGTGACCAGTATGAGAGAGTGAGAGAGATAACACCAAATTTAACACACCTGATCCCCATTCACACCTGAGACCTTGTAACACTAACAAATCACATGACACCGGGGAGGGAAAAGTACACTTAGGGGTGTACTCACTTTTGTTGCCATTGGCTTAGACATTAATGGCTGTGTGTTGAGTTATTTTGAGGGGACAGCAAATTTACACTGTTATAAAAGCTGTACACTCACTACTTTACATTGTAGCAAAGTGTCATTTCTTCAGGGTTGTCACATGAAAAGATAGAATAAAATATTTACAAAACTGTGAGGGGTGTACTTACTTTTGTTGCCATTGGTTTAGACATTAATGGCTGTGTGTTGAGTTATTTTGAGGACAGTAAATTTACACTGTTATACAAGCTGTACACTCACTACTAACTGTGAGGGGTGTACTTACTTTTGTGAGATACTGTATATATATATATATATATATATATATATATATATATATATATATATATATATATCATATTTCTCCTAACATCGAACTGTATGTACACATTTTCATTATATTTCTTATTTCTTCCCATGAAATCAGTTAGTATGTCTTAATAAAGTCTGTGCACAAATAACAATTTATTTTCAATATATAGACAGCTATTATAGTTGCCTAGAAGTATAGTTAAACATGAATATATATTTTTTCTATTAATGAAAATGTGGACATACGGTTCAAAGTTAATATGAATGCAAGAGATATATAGCGTGTGTACTGTAGAGGAGGTGGTCTCACAACATTAAGATTATTGCCTTTTTATTATACACTTGGGTGTTTTCCAACAATTCCTTTTTATATGCATAATTGCTGCTAATAAAAGTGGGATTGTTTTATAGCTTTATTTTGTTGCTTCTTTGGTTGCCCAGTTCTCAATTGTATTCATAACTGGTAAAAAAAAAAAAAAAGACTACTAAATTTCCCTAATAAATCACTAAGGAAGGTGTGCTGTTGAAGATAATATTTTATACAAACTCTGTAAAAGGGAACCCCCGCAGAGTGAACATTAACCTCATCCCACTATACCTGCCCAAAGAAACTAGGTGGTCGGAATTAGTCCAGTGGTTCTTACCAGTGACATGGTGAAGCAATCTAGGTTTTTTTTTGCAGTTTGTATTCCTGTTGGGAAAATTTCTAATCAAATCGTTTTTTTACGGGGTTTCAGAACTGGAAAATGGGGAAATCGTCCCAATGTGGGCACAGGCAGTAATTTGGGAAATGCACAGGGGGATATGGTTGGAACCTCACTTTCAACTGGTTTTTGTTTCCCCACTAGGGAGATTTAGCCTTGCCTCCTGTCCAGGTAACTTGTGTCAGGACAGGAAGTGAAGGGAAATCTCCTCAATGAGTATACAGCAATAAAAACCTCTCATAGGTTCTAACCCATCCTCACTTTATCATTTTTGAAACAAATTTGTTTTGCATACAAATGAGTAAGAGAAGAAACATTAAACTGGTCTGATAGTAAATGCATGTAATGAAAAGTTACTGAAAGATGCAGATTTCAGAGCTGTCCTGGCTCCAATATACTTGCCCATTCTCTGAAAAACAATCGGCGATTAACCACTTTTCAATGTGCAGCTAAGCAGCCGTTTATGCCCTTTTTTTTTTCTTTTGGCTGAGCAGCAAATTTCAAAGGGACTAATGCACTGGAACCAATATCTAAGTGTTTGGCTTGTGGTTATGGTACATTAGTCCTACTGAAAATTGTCAAGTTTGACAGGCAGTGTGTTGCAGCCATGGCATGGGAACAGCCCCTTCCATCTGTATTGTAAGGTTTAAGAGGAAGGTCGGTGGGTGGTAAAAGTGCTACTCAACCCCCTTTTCTTGACTCTAATGTGAAAGAGGCCTTGGTGTGCCATTGGCATTGAACCGTTGTGTGGAATGTTAGAGTTTTGAGACTTCACAGTCTGATTGCTTTTTCCAGGTCAGTGACTAACTAGGTTGTAACCAAGCCATAACATTTTCTGTATTATTTTTTTCCTGTTAAGCAGATGTTAAAAAAAAGTGCATACAGTGACATTTAAGAGGGTACTCCCTCTTTATATTAAGGATTCAGAATGTATAATATCACTGATTGTAAATTAATTTAAAGTGGTTGTAAAGGCTGAAGGTTTCTTTACCTTCATGGATTTTACAATTCGCTATTGTCACACAATTGGGTGTGCTCAGGGCACAGTGCTCTGCGCCCCGAGCCCACCCTTTTTTGCAGCCAATTAGAGCCTCAGGCTCTAATCATGTGCTTCAAAAAAAAAAACATTGTAATCCTGCATGTAGATTAGGGGCCGGGTTCATGGATTAGGGGGGGTTGCGCCCCTGAGCCCCTTATGGATGGGCCGCATCTGCCCAATAGGCTTTGTTTAGTACACCTACCCTTTTTCTAAATTCAATAAAAAGAATTTGAACAAAAAAAAAAAAGAAGACACTCAAAAACACAGTTCAGTTAACAAATATATAATAACAGAGATATTCTGAAACTTTTAACTGTTAAAAGCAATATGGTTGGTATAAGTAAAACATTCCCAACAAAGATATTTTGGTGAAAATAAAAGCAGACCTTCCAAAGACTCCACCTACATCTTGACAATTTCTCTTCAAAATAAAATTTTCACTGAAATGGTAGAAAATGAAAGTTACAGTCGGCACTTGGAAAGCACCATTCTTAGGAGAGAGGAATCTAATTGAGCAGCAAATTATATCTTCCAGATGGTATGTATACCATGTGAATTGAACAAATTATAAATATCCTCAGGTGTTTTCAGGAATCATTCCAAAATCAAATCTATCTAGTGAAGCATGCAGCAGTGGAGGTATTAGAATATCAGACTCCCGGAACCATTTGCTGTGATAATTTGATTAGTTTAGTGTTTTTAAGCACTGTAAATCATGAGTTGCAGGATCTGATTAGGTTGAAATACTATTTTCAATTGTCATCACGATAATGCAACTGCGTTGGAAGTGCACCATGCATTAACCTTTTAATGTCCACAAGTGCTTCAATGTGGTGAACGATAGATTTCCCCCATCAGACTATAGATCCACTCAGTGGCACAACAATAGATATAGCAGCCCACATAGTAGGGTTGCCACCTCATCCCTTTAAACCCAAACACATATTAATTAGACAGGTTCTGGGGCGGATTAAGGTGGTAATTAAACTGACTCGGTGCCTTATCTGCATTAAATTAGCCTCAGAACCTCTGTAATTCATATGTGTTCGAGTTTAAAGGGATGAGGTGGCAACCCTACCACATAGATGGTGGAGTAGAAGGGGACTCCATTAACCACTTGCCGACCGCCCGCCGGATGGCGGCAAAGTGGTTAGTTATCGCAAAATGCCATCACCTGACGGCGGCCATGATAAGGAATATTGTGAGTGTGCACGCCGTTGGAGGCTCACTGTGTTCCAGGGGGGGGGGGGGGGCAGGGAGCGGGTAGGGTGGACTCGATCTCTGCCGGCTTCCCGCGATGTCTCCCCCGCAGTGAAAGAACGGAGGTCCGTGTATGTAAACACGGATCTCCGTTCTGACAGAGGGGGAAGGGCTGTGATAACAGGCTTCCTGCATATGGAAGCCGTAATCACTCCCCTCCCCCGGCCAGCCCAGCCCCCATACAGTTAGAACACACTGAGGGAACACAGTTAACCCTTAGAGCGCCCCCTCCAGGTTAACCCCTTCACTGCCAATGTCATTTACACAGTAATCAATGCATTTTTATAGCACTGATCGCTGTATAAATGCCAATGGTCCCAAAAAAGTGTCAAAATGGTCCGACATATTCGCCACAATATTGCAGTACCAAAAAAATCGCAGATCGCCGCCATTACTAGTAAAAAATGAAAAAAATAAAAACCCCAGAAATTAATTCTCATCATCCGTAAACGTGGCAACTTTTGCACAAACCAATCAATAAATGCCAATTGCAATTTTTTTTCCAAAAATATGAGGAAGAATATAATTCAGCCAAGACCGATGAAAAAAAAAACTTTTTGCTAAAATACAAATAGGATTTGTATTTTAGCAAAAAGTAAGAAAAATTGTTTTTTTTTGCAAAATTGTCGCTCTTTTTTTGTTTATATCGGCGATCAGAAATGACGCAGAGGGGTTCAAATACCACCAAAAGAAAGCTCTATTTGTGGGAAAAAAAGGACACAAATTTTGTTTGGGTACAACGTCGCACGACCACGCAATTGTCAGTTAACGCGACGCAGTGCCGAAACGCAAAAAGTGCTCTGGTCCTAAAGTGTGAAATCCTTCCGGGGCTGAAGTGGTTAAGGGGGTTGTTGAGGCAATATTTAAATAGAAAGTCCACGTGCATGTGAAGATCACACAAATCCCATAGTGTAAGTTCACCTTACAGGATTTTTTTCAAAAAATGCTTCTAGGCAATTCTTAGCAGATTCTTTTTACACTCCAGATGTGCGCACGGGTAGAGGAGGAGACCGCACCCTGCACATGCATGGAGTTTGAACAGCCCAGAGGGGCAAGTACTAAACTAAGCTAAAGCCAGGAGAGGACCCTCAACAGCTGCATCTGTAATGAGAGGATAGGAGAAGCTATGCTATGTACCACTCCTTATATATATGTAGCCATGTGCCCCCTTGGAGGTGGCTGGTAGTTGTGGTCCACCTGCCGGCTGCCCTCAATCACACGATTTTCCACACATGACTGAACAGGCGGGTACTTTGTCTTGTTATTTTATTTAAGGGATAAACTTGGACAGGGATGGGGATGACTAAGGATCAAATCATGGGACCTTCTATATACACCTACCGTATATACACTCCTTCTTCCTCCAGCACATACACTTGCTGACCATTACCCTTCTCCTTCCTCTCTCCTGCACATACATTTGCTGTTCCAGGCCTGAAAGGCAATTTATCAGACCTCCATGACATTTCCTCTTCAACCACAGCTAGCAAATGGTGAGGCCTGCTCTATTGCTAGCAGGGCCTCCAGACCACCCATTGTGGGCAAGGGCCACGTGCTCCCAATTGTGAAGCCACGGGCCCTCAATTGTGTAGCTAAGCACATTGGTGCTAGTTGGGCAATGGATGAACTACTACTCCCAGCCCATCCATCTTTCAGGCCCCTCCGGCCTACCTCACTGTGCACTGTCCAGTGACACTCCTTCCCCTGACTGGCTTTTCCAACCTCTACAGACTGTCCACTATCTTCTCCCAGCCCGATCCAGCCTTCTCATCCAACTCCCAGGGGCTGCCACTCACCAACATTGGTGGATCATTTCAAGAGCCTCTGCTGTTCCCCTGCTCCCTTGTGCTACTCCAGGATGACAACTCCTCTCCTCGCTGCATCCAAGCCTCCAGGCCTCAAGGTCACCCCCCAGACTGGGGGCTCCCTCCCGAGTGAGGCCTCCACAGCACCTCTGCTACATTCTCCTTTCTTCCACCCGACACCCTCCTACCCCAGCTGGACAGATCACAGTATTTAAGGAGGCCTGCCCCCCGCCAATCCAGGATAGGGATTGGTCAGGGCTCCTTAACATACTTTAGAAAGTGACACCTCCTTATCCATCCCCCTTTTCCAGAGTCTTATAGAAACAAAGGGGAGGAGTTTTCAAGGGGTGTTCCTTCCTGCAATCTCCAGCTCTTCCTGGGCCACTCCAGATGAAAACATTCAGGCCTGCAACTCACTGTCAGGCCTGACTAAATTTTGCCTCTCCTAGCAAAAAAAAACCCCTCACTACAAAAGCGCCTATCAATATGGGGGTGTTACATATAGAACTGCCTAGGGGAGTTTTGTGAAAATCTTCCTGAAAGGTGAAATTACACTTTAAAGATTTCAGAGGTTGCGGTTGACACTGACTCGGTACCTCATTGTGACATTTCAGATCAAGAAAAGCTGACATCAAATGTACACAATGACTTTTCAAGATTATTCATGCTACTAACAGATCTCCTTTACAGGTTGTGTGGTAAGGAGATGTTATTTATCTGCCTTTGTAGTGCTTCTGGTCATCCCAGCCAGCACTGAAATTACCCTGTATGCCTAATGCAGTCTTCCCAGGCTGTAGAAATCCCAAAATCTAAGAGTGTATCCTCAGCTTAAAGAGTAACTCCACTTTTGTTGAAAAAAAGAACATTCCCCCCTGGGTGATCTCTGTACACTGCAAGGATTTTAACAAACATCGTTGCAGATTCCTACCTTTTGTTATTCTGAATAAATCCCTGTGTGTTTCTCTGTGCCTATGTGCAGACGTGAGTCTAATGGGAGTGGTTTCATATTTATCAACCAGCTGCTGCACCTGCAAAGCTCTAATGAGGAAAATTGCTGGGCCTGCATCCCTTTAGATGTGATTTCCTATTGGGAGTATCTTACCAAAAAATGACATTTTTGTTGCAGGGGATGCCTGAAATCTGACTTTTATCTTAGACAGACATCTGGGAAAATCAGTGAGCCAATCACACAAGCAGAAAATTATGTTTCTGAGGGGCATTCTGTATAAATTCTGTGTACAGAACACCTCTGGGTAGCCATATTGCATTTTACAGAAAATTACAGAGCTGCAGATCGAAAAGGAAAAAGTAACAGCAATCAAAATATGACCTGTGTCGCAATTGTATATGCTATATTATTTTTTTTCTTTGCTCTTTGCTATTTTTTTTACCACGAAAATGGTGTTACCCTTTACTTAGAGAGCTGTTTGTAATTTTGCAAAAAGACTCACAGTTTAGGGAACTTAGCTGGATGGCTGAGCCGCTGCAGGTGGGCCATCCCTGGAGTTACAGTGGCAGTTGGTGGGTCGGTCAGGCTTCCCGTCTCCTCCCTCCTCTTCCTAGGCCAATAGGCCAGCTTCTCCTTTCTCATGACCCGCCTCCTGATTGGCTGGGAGGAGAATCATTGTGACAATAGCGAATATTCATTTGTTATTGTCACACAACTGGGTGAGCTCAGAGTGCAGTGCTCTGCACCACAAGCCTACCCTGTTTTGAAGCCAATTAGAGCCTCTGGCTCTTATCATGTGCTTCAAAAAAAATCCCCCATTGGAATCCATGTTTCTGGCACCCTGCATGTAGATCAGGGGGCTAGACGCATGGATGGGTGGAAGGGTTGCCACCTTATCCCTTTAAAACCGAACACCTATTAATTACACAGGTTCTGTGGCTGATTAAGGTGGTAATTAAACTCACTCGGTGCCTTAGCTGCATTAAATTGGCCTCAGAACCTGTGTAATCCATGTGTGTTCGGGTTTAAAGGGATGAGGGCTTCCGCAGAACATGCTCACGCTCCTCCGAGCCAATTATCAGTTCCAATGGAAACCAAGGGTGATTACTTACCTGGGCACAGCGATACCGTCCCAGATCTCGGATATTTATACTCTCAACTATGGTCCCCTCTTAACTAAAATCAGACACCTGACAGAGTCACGTACAGATCTTACTCTCTCCTGGTTCGGTCGTATAAACGTCCTGAAGATGGACATTCTCCCGAAACTATTATACTTATACCAGACTCTCCGTATCTCCTTACCACCGGCATTTTTTCAAAGCCTTAGGACACTAGCGATTCGATTCTTTTGGTCAGGGAAACATTCTAGACTTAAACACCAGCTTCCCTGCCATCCAAAGCTTCTTGGGGGACTGGGATTACTGGACTTTGATGTCTACCATTCAGCCGCTATACTATCTCGACTCCTGGAATGGTTCCCACGACCCCTAAGCTATCAACAATGGTAGAGCAAGTTATGTCACCTGTAGGTCTTCCAGCCCTCCTGTGGGGTAACAACCCACATTACAAAAAGCTTCATACACTCTCTCCACTGACTACAGCAGCTCTACAGGTCTGGTACAAAAAAAGGGATAAATATGCCTTATCCTCCGACCCAAGCCCACTATCCCCTCTATTTGACCATCTGGACCTTCCCGAGGGCATAGGGGTGCAGACGCTGGCCGCCTACGACAGATCCTTATGGCCTACGGCTCGGCAATATATCCACAAGACCACTGGGGACCTGGTGATGGGCCCTTCACAGGATCAGACAAAGCTGTCCTGGCTAGCTAGGTTCCATCTCTCTACTTTCTGTAAGACTTTACATGCCTCCGCGCAAACACATAGAACTCTCAAAGCTTTTGAACACTTATGTACCCTGCCTGAGGTGCCCCGTCACTTGCTCTCTGAAATATATAAAAGTATCCAAGCCCATACCCATGGGAACTTGCCTACATACACCACCAAGATTTGGTCAGAGTCACTGGGGATGGAGATATCTGAGGTGGACTGGCACAAGGCTTTTTTGTACACACATAAATCCACAATCTCGAGCTATGGACAGGAGAAAAATTATAAAGTGTTAACCAGGTGGTATTATGTGCCCACAACTTTAAACCGTTTTTTTCCGGCCAGCCCAGATATTTGTTGGAGATGTCACTGGGAGAGGGGTTCCTTTTTACATATGTGGTGGGATTGTGATCTTATCAAACCATTTTGGACACAGATTTTCCAGACATATATGGATATTTATGACGAACACTTATCCCCCAGTCTCTCCATTTCTTTGCTTTCCATTCTACCAGGTTTGTTTAAATCACAAAAATCTAGTCTTATGAGATTCTTTCTTACAGCAGGCAGGCAGCTCATTTCGAGGTTTTGGAAGGTCTCTGCCCCTCCCCCCTTCTCCAGGTGGGTTAGTGAAATTAATGACATTATACTTATGGAGGAATTGGAAGCACACGAACAAGATACCTGGGACAAGTTTAAAGTCCTTTGGACAGTCTGGGCTCATTACTCCGCTTCGGACAAATTTGAATCACGACTCTCACCACAACCTTCCTCCTCCATAACATAAGTGAGTCTATACTTCTTTATATATCCCCCTTTTCCATCACTTCCTAACCCCCTTTAAGGTTCTGCTGGTGTGGGAGAGGCTCGCCGCCTCGCTTACCCTTCCCTACTCTTTTCCCTTGACCTTTCTTTAGTATCTCTTTATATTCCTATCTTCCCCTAATTTTTATGTTTTCTCATCTGACTTTCTCGTTCTCTCCCTCTCTTTCCTTTATGTCTTTAGTTGTTTATGTTCATAAATGTAATTGATATGGGGACTATACCTCAGGGACCGATGTGCTTCCTATCCTCCGAGGTCATCTGATTTTGGTCTTAGAAAGTACATCAAACAGAATACAAACACTGTCTACCCTTACCCAGAGGTTTCCTCCCCATCTGATTTGGTTGACCTTTGTCCGATGATGCTGGTTTAATATCCTAGGTTCCCTTGATACATTTACGGTGACACCAGTTTCAGTATTCACCAAACGTGCAACAATTAGAATTATTTGATGAACACTGGATGTATAATAACGGACAAGGAATGTTATGTTTATTTCAATGCTTTTTTTTAATATCTGTCTTGACAAACTTTTCTATGAATAAAAATATATTCAACCATAAAGGGATGAGGGGGCAACCCTAATGGGGGAACAGCACTGTGCGCCCCTAAAGGACGTGCCACCACTGCTTTTTACTGACTCCTATACCACCTATTTCAACATTTGCTTGTTATAGTGATAAAAGGGGTGGACAATGAACAATTTTAGAATTTACACTGAAGCCCTGAGATCTGAGATGCTGTAAAAGACTGGTGAGCTACTAAGAAAGAGCGATCAACTGGAAAATTGAAGAACTAAAGGCCAAATTTGTTTTTTATTTTGATAGAGTAAGGTAGGATTATAACACCTGCAGGGTTTATTTTTGCCATCTGTGTCCCATTAAGGACATTTCCAGTTACTTCCTGTCCCAAAAGAGAAACAAGTAAAAATTCCTTTAAGTGACAGAATCCCCGGTTGTCACCAGAGTCACCAGAACTTCATGGATCCATCCCCCGAGGAAGCTATTGAGTAAAATGTATGGGGGGTGGAGACTTTTGGCAGTGACATCATAGCACACAGCAGTGATCCGGAGTGGTGTGTGAGTCCCGCACCTAGGAGCGTGACGCTTGATTGTTATACGACTCTGTAAGTGCAACACATTTTTAATAAATGAAAGTTTTATGGGGTAATGCACCATAGAGTATTTTGCTTTTTTCATATATCTGAATGACGTTCTGGGTGATTCTAAGATACCGAGTAGCAAGCAGAGGATATATATAATGATCTCACTACTGGAGAAGGGATTTGGAGGTCAGAATGGTGGTTGCCATTGGAATATCCTTAAGACCCCTTTCATACCAAGGCGTTTTTCAGGTGTTTTACCGCTAAAAATAGCGCCTTTAAAGTGCCTGAACCCCCCCCCCCCCATCCATCCCAGTGTGA
>BLSH010308114.1:744096-754838 GCA_018402905.1 Glandirana rugosa
ACCACTAAAAATAGCGCCTTTAAAGTGCCTGAAACCCCCCCCATCCATCCCAGTGTGAAAACCCAAGTGCTTTCACACTGGGGTGGTGCTCTTGTGGGACGGTAAAAAAAAAGTCCTGCAGGCTGCATCTTTGGGGCGATGGGGGGGCGCTCCTCCACCGCCCCTGCCCATTGAAAACAATGGGGCAGCGCTTTCTAAGCGCCTGAATACCCCTTCAGAAGCGCTGCTAGCCGGCACTTTTAACCCCTTTTTAACTCCTTGTGGGGCGGTTAAAAGCGCACTGCTCCCGCCTGAATAGCGGCGCCAAATCACTGCTAAAAGAGCCACAAATTAGCAATGTTTTACCACTGGGCAGCACTGGTATGAAAGGGGTCAAAGTAAGTTTGGGTGCATTGTACTGAGGCCTAAAGCCTCGTACACACGGGACGACGATCGTACGTACGATCATCACAAATCGTATGTTGCATAATGTAACTTGCATACTGACTGCACTACACGATCGTACGACCACAGAAAGAAAGTTCAGGTGCATGTAATTAGCATCCGGCCGTTCCTGACTTCGGAGCATGCGTGTTTTGCACAATACAACTTTGTTGTACCAACTGCTCTGTACACACGGTCGTATGAGCGCTTGTTGGTACGACCAAGTTTTCTAGTCTGCTAATACAACTCCCCTTGTACGACTGTCATATGTCTGCTGTTCTAATCATGCATACGAACGATCGATTTCGCATACAATGGTCGTTAGTACGACCTGTTGTATACAATCGTCGTCCCGTGTGTACGAGGCATTAGGCTCTGGTAAGCAATTAGAGTGCTCATGTGGTGGGTGAAGGTTTACTGACGTGGCTGCTTCACTTTGTTGGATCACAGCTCGATTAACTTCTCATTCTGAATTCTTACTGGTTGTATTATCCTTTATTGCACAGTCACCTTATTGCACTCAGCAATTTTATAAAACCTTTGGATTATTTTTTTTTGCACTAATTGCATTACACTCATCCGTGTTGATTTATTAAAACTGGGGAGTGCAAAATCTGGTGCAGCTGTGCATGTTCTAACTTCAGCTTGTTCAATTAAGCTTTGACCTGGAAGCTGATTAGTTTCTATAGAGAGCTACACTAGATTTTGCACTCCAGTTTTAAGCCTCGTACACACGGGACGACGATCGCATACAACAGGTCGTACTCACGACCGTTGTATGCGACATTGATCGTTCAATGCGCGATTTGAACAGTTGTATGAGCAGACTAGAAAACTTGGTCGTACCAACAAGCTCTCATACGACCGTTGTATTGTGTGTACAGAGCAGTTGGTACAACAAGTTGTATTGTGCAAAACACGCATGCTCCAAAGTCAGGAATGGCCGGATGCTAATTACATGCACCTGAGCGTTCTTTCCCCGGACGTACGATCGTGTAGTGCAGTCAGTATGCTACATACAACAGCCAACATACGATTCGACACAGTCGTACGTGCGATCGTCGAACCGTGTGTACGGGGCATTAGTAAATCAACCCCACAATCACATAATGATTATCACATTCTTATTTTATTTATTGATATTGGATTACACATTTACACAATTTGATATTATATTTATGTTAATTTAACCACTTGACGACTGCTAGCCCTCATATGACAACCTGGACTTTGAGCTGGGATATCTGGATGATACCTGCAGCTACAGGCATCATCCAGATATCATTCTTTCCAGGGGGCGATTCTGTGCATCATAGCAGCAGTTCAGCTGCTTGATCGTTCTTACACCCCCCTCCCACCGCCGTCCAGTGCTTCTCCGGGCTCGCCCATACGATTGGAGTGAATCTGTCGCCACCGGAAGTTGATCACAGGGCTGACTGGTGACCAGATGGTCCCCAGTGATCTCTATGATCCTCGGAGGCCCGGGCGTGACGTTATGATGTCACGTCCAGGTCGACCTTAGTAAACAAAGCCGTGGACGCAGCTGGAAATAGGGTTTCCACCTCATCCCTTTGAACTCAAACACATATGAGTTAAACAGATTCTGAGGCTAATTTAATGCAGATAAGGCACTAAAGTGAGTTTAATTACCACCTTAATCAGCCACAGAACCTGGATAATTAATATGTGTTTGGTTTTAAAGGGATGAGGTGGCAACCCTAGCTGGAAAGGCCGGGATTTTTTTTATTAACTCCACATCTCTCCATAAAGAGTACCTGTAACGTACAATTCCTATGTTATTCCTTGTAATAGGAATAAAAGTGCTAAAAAAGAAATTAAAGTGAGAGTGTAAAAATAAAAAAATAAAGGTAAAATAAACAATAAAAAAAAATGTAAAGCGCCCCCGTCCCTGTGTACTCGCGCACAAAAGCGAACGCATACGTAAGTCATGCCCACATATGTAAACGGCATTCAAACCACACATGTGAGGTATCGCCGCGTGCGTTAGAGTGAGAGCAATAATTCTAGCACTAGACCTCCTCTGTGACTCTAAAGTGGTAACCTGTAAAAACGTTTTAAAGTGTCGCCTATGGAGATTTTTAAGTACCATAGTTTGGGGGCCATTCCACGAGTGTGCACAATTTTAAAGTGTGACATGTTAGGTAGCTATTTACTTGGCGTAACATCATCTTTCACATTATACCAAAAAATTGGGCTAACTTTACTGTTTTTTTTTTTTAATTCATGAAACTTTTTCTTTCCTAAAAAAAAAATCGCATTTGAAAAATTGTTGCGCAAATACTGTGTGACAAAAAAAGTTGCAATGACCGCCATTTTATTCCCCAGGGTCTGTTAAAAAATATATATATAATTTTTGGGGGTTTTGAGTAACTTTCTAGCAAAAAAAAATGATGATTTTTACATGTAGGAGAGACGTGCTGGAATTCGCCTGGTGGTTAAGTGGAGGAGACAGCACACCTACTTAGGTTTATAAATTATATTTTATCTACTGTATAATTTAGGAGTGCCCCCTCTTCCCAGCCTGAAAAATCTGGATGTGAAGGTTTTAGTCTATATAAGAAAAGGAAGCACAGGGAGCTGTGAGATGACATCATAGCACACTCCATAATGATGTAATTGTCTCTAAAACAAGAGTTCAGCCCTTGTTCACACTGACTGCGGGAATGAAACGGTGCGAGTTCAGCTGAACTATCACCATTTCATTCCCGCATGTCAGTCCCAATTTCAGGCGCGATTTTAGAGACATCTGTGTGGGTTGCTGCACAGATGTCAATGGAAATCTCCAAAAATAGTGCAGAAACTACTTTTGAAAATTGGTGCGGTGGCGCAAATGCAGTGTGGCACAATTAGGACGATTCCATTGCCGGCAATTGCTGCCGATTTGGCATGTCAAACCGCATGCCATATCGCTGCAGTGTGAACGAGGGCTCACTCTGAAGCATGTTTGATGTTTTGCTGCCTTAGTAAATTAAGATTAAAAAAAAATTCCAGAAGCCCTCAGATCAAAGAGATAACATCAGCATTATAAGCCTCAACAAAATGACATGTTTACGGATAAAAGAGCATAATTATGTAATTCTGTTTTAATTAAACTACAGAGCCTTTTACTGAAAAATGTTTGTAAGCTGCTGGCTAAGTAGGTGGTATTCAATGAATATGCTAATTGTCCTCTCTAGCAAAGCCATTCAAGGGGCTGTGTTCATTAGGCTAACCTTTTTATGTGCCCACCGGCCAACCATTTAACTGAAGAATAAATAAAACTGATGGGATGTAAACTTGCAAGGATTGTTTAGGATCACAGAAGGTCTTATACATACAGCTTGCTTACATTGAGTAACGGTTGAATTGATTATTCTACATATGTGTGTACCATTTTCCCACAAATTATGCAGACCTAGGTGTGTGGATGAAGACCGGCACATACACTTGGGATCGCTGAAATTACTTTATTGAACACTGGATAAAAGATCCATATATGCTTCCAGGCTCATGTGTTTCAGCCCTGCAAGGGCCTTAAAGTTCACCTTTGTTCATCTTTTTCTCTAAATTCCAGCTCCCCAATGTACCAATATAGCATTAATGTACTTATTTTTCAAAAATAAAACAGCTTTTCATTAATTCTACACCGGCTTACCTCGCCGTCTACATAGCTGTTTAAACACACTGCTACATTACTTCTGCCTTACTTCCTGGACAGACATGTCATGACACAGGAAGGAGCTGACCAGCTGATTTCATTAGCACACACCCTGCATCATCTACCCTCAGCTGCTCAACACCTTCCTGTGTCATGACCTAAAGTCTGTCCAGGAAGTAAGGCAGAAGTAATCGAGCAGTGTGTTTAAACACTTCCCGCCCGCCCACCATCAAATGACAGAGGGATGGTGTGGCTCTCGTTCTGGGTGGACGTCATATGACGGCACCCAGAATGGGCATTTTCGCGCGTCCCTGGGGGCGCGCAGTGTGAGGATCGTAACCACAGCGTGTTGCTAGTACACGGCGCAACCCCATTCTCTGTAAAAAGCCGATCACATGGCTCTTTAACCATGTGATTGGCTGTGTCCAATCACAGCCGGTCACATGTGAATGCGGAAGTGCAGGTGATCGGCTCTCATTGCCTCACACCGACAGTGTGTGGCGAGGAAAGCCAATCAGTGGCTTCTCCTCACAGGAAACACCCGGACATGTAATTAGGGCACTGACCATCAGTGCCCTGATTACAGTAAAGCACCCCAGTGCCACCAATCAGTGCCCATCAGTGCCGCCAATCACTTTCCATCCGTGACATCAGTCAGTGCCCATCAGTGACACCAATCAGTGCTCATTAGTGATACCAGTCACTGCTGCCTTTCAGTGCCCATCAGTGACACCCATCAGTGCTGACTATCAGTGACACCTATTAGTGCACATCAGTGCCACCCATCAGTGCCGTCTGTCAGTGCTTATTAGTGCAATATATCAGTGCCACCTATCAGTGGCCATCAGTGCAGTATATTAGTTTATAGTTTTTTAAAATCATATTACCACCCTAAAATCAGCGCTTGACCCTCAACTACACTGTGTAGAGTTTTTTACCAAGTTGTCCAGAATACTGCACGCTGAAAAATAATCTTATCGGTACTATTTTTCATTGCTTTCAAAACACAACAGGCGGGATCCGTCAATAATTGCCCCTTTTGCTGCCAAAACTTTGCTGGGCTCTGCTTTGTCTCACCAGATGGAATTAATATAATTTGATGAATTCAGTGACTTTTCCTATTGACAAGATTCATGCCACATTCTATTGAACCAAGCTGTCAAACATGGTGGCATAGACCCGCTGTACAATGTTCTAGCCAGGATTATAGGCTGCAAAAGTGAAGACATCACAGAAAGTAACTGCTCACAAGAATGTTATTTTTATTGTTCACGTTCAATGTTATTTAATTTAGGACATAACTATATTAACTTAGCATGCATGTTCTTCAGATTAAACCATTGCTACTGCAATGCATAGATGTTGAGAGTAAAGCTGGATAAGATAACACACGGGTGCTTGAACTGCGCCCAATGCATCTTGGCAGAATTCTGTTAGAAAGGCAATATAGAATGCTGGAATGTCAAATCATATAGACCCAGTTAATGATGCCCTCTTCCAATAGGTCCAAAATCTGCGCCACTCTAAGTATTTAGTCTCCACAGATAATAACTAATATAAACAGCCACTTTACAAAAGTATCAACATCAATTAAATTATAATGCAATAAATGGTCTAAAGCATAAGCAGTGCTATTATGACATTCCTCAACAAACAATGAATGGATGAAATGAATGAGAAAGGATTACTATAGTGTTATAATAAACCAGAACACAGGATAGAAGGTGCTCGTGATAGATGACAGTCCATAACACTGACACAATTCTGATCACAGCCTAAGTCAGGTCACTTCCAATTATTTCTTATGGGGTGACTTCTGCCTTCCACCTCGTGAGTCATGCAGGTGCTCAAAGAGTTAACAGATGGACCCTTACCATGAGATGTAGCTAGGCACTATTCATGCACTAGCTAAAAACGCCTTAGTGCTAAATTACACTTATATTCCCAGATCAGATTTCCAAATCAATCCAAACCGCGGTCATACAGGGGATAAAACACATGAACACGGACATAGCGTAATACCGTTTGCGCTTTATTCGACCAAACATTTAAAAGTAATCCCCCCTTGACATATCTACTCTTACGAGAGAGTTAAAAACAAATTGCAGTTACTAGTATATAGGCGCCGGCCATCCCCGATCTTTTGCAGACTGCTCGAATGCCCTGTTCTTCCTTCCCTGTTACCCACCGTCCAGCGGGGAGACAGGGAGTGCATGACGCCTGTTGCTGTGTGATGCCGTACAGTCCAATCACTACGCGTTTCGTCACTACAGA
The DNA here is from genome assembly GCA_018402905.1 of Glandirana rugosa. Classification (NCBI taxonomy): domain Eukaryota; kingdom Metazoa; phylum Chordata; class Amphibia; order Anura; family Ranidae; genus Glandirana; species Glandirana rugosa. The sequence goes on from BLSH010308114.1 coordinate 750,452, forward strand.
CTTCAGCTGGTGGACTCACTGATCACATCTGTGCGGGAAACCTTAAAAATGGAGGACGCAGCTGCGGCTGCGGTGGACGTGCTGGTTCCATTTGGCCCTCACAATCTGTCTCGCTTGGCAAAGGTGTTCCCCTACTCCGCCTACTTTGACAAATTTGTCTATAAAGAATGGGAAAGTCTGAAGTGCCCTTTGCGGTCCCAAAATGGTTTGCTGTGTGCTAGGAGAGTCTCCTCAAAAAATGGACTACTCCTCCTGTGGTGGACCCCCCGGTCTCTCGGTTGAACAAAGCCCATGATTCCGGTGGAAGACTCCCCTACCTTTAAAGATCTTGCTGACAGGAAGGCAGAGGCTCTGGGCTGCACTATGTTTACGATTGCGGGCTCGGTGCTTAGGCCGGTACTGGCCGTGGCTCTGGTGTCTCAGGCTTTAACCGAGCGGACAAAGCTGTTGCGCTGAAATCTGGAGAGCGAGCAGTTCCCTCTGGTTTTCACTGAATTGGTGGACCAGTTGGTCCAGGGGTTGCAGTTTGTCTGCGATGCATCGTTAGACACAGCTCCCTTGCTCTCTAAGCTGTCCATTTTGGTGGTGGTGCTTAGTTGTGTTTTGTGGCCTAAGTGCTGGTTGGTGGGCCAGACTTCTAAAAAAACTCTGACTGTCTTTTCAAGGTGATCATCTGCTTGGGGCCACTATGGATGACATCATAAAGAGTGTCACAGGGGGGAAGAGTCTAGCCTCCACTCCGCCGGTCTTCACGAAGGTGTTGGTCTCGGTTCTGGCCTTGCTGCACCAACGAGGAATTGCTGTCCTGCGATATTTGGATGACCTCCTTCTGTGCACGGAGGATCCTGCCACTTGGCGTGGCGATGTGGAGGTTGCCATCCAAACCCTGAAGGAGTTTGGCTGGCTCCTAAACCTCCAAAAATCAGCACTGCAGCCAGCTCAGAGACTGGACTACCTGGGCGGCAATTCACCCCCTGCTGTCCGACAGGTGGGTCCCCATATGGACTTGCACGTGGGTACTGGGCCTGGTGGTGTCGAGGTGGTGCCATTTGCACAGTTCCATACCAGGACCCTGCAAAAGGAGATCTTGCCCGGGATCTCTGGACAACCAGATACAACTGGACCGAGAATTCAAGGGTTTCCTAGTCTGGTGGCTCCATTCTCCAGCTCTTCAACCGGGAAAATCCTTTCTCCCCTTGTACTGGGTGGTGGTCACGACAGACGCCAGCCTGTGGCTTAAGTGCTGGTTGGCGGACCAGACTTCTAAAAAAGCTCTGACTGTCTTGCCTTTTCAAGGTGATCGTCTGTTTGGGGCCACTCTGGACGACATCATAAAGAGTGGCACAGGGGGGAAGAGTACTTTCTTACCACAGTCAAAAAAGAGAAAAGAACCTTTTCACAAGCGGGGTCCCTCCTGTGCGTGGAGGATCCTGCCACTCTGCGCGGCGACATGGAGATTGCCGGGAATCCAAGGGCTCTCTAGTCTGGTGGCTCTGTTCTCCGGCTCATCAACAGGGGAAATCCTTTCTCCCCTTGTACTGGACCGTGGTCATGGCAGACGCCAGCCTGTCAGGGTGGGGAGAAATCCTGGACTCGGGACCCTCTGGCGGACACCAAAGATGCTCCGGTGGCCCCGTAGGGTCAGTACCATCTGATTTACGCCTTTCCTCCTCTCAAACTTCTGCCACGGCTGTTACACAGAATCAAGGCTGAAGGGATTCTGGTGATTATAGTGGCTCCGGATTGGCCTCGCAGGTCTTGGTACGTCAACCTAGTGCGCCTAGTAGCAGAAGTCCCTCTCCGAGAGGATCTGTTATCACAAGGGCCAATCTTCCATCCTGCTTTATCATCGCTGGCTTTGACGGCCGGGTTGTTGAAAGACAGGTGCTAAAGGAGAGGGGTCCAGGTGCTAAAGGACACGTGATTCAGACTCTACTTAAAGCTAAAAAATCTACTTCTACAAAGATCGATCATCGAACATGTTAAGCGTACCTTTCCTGGTGTGAGTTGGTGGATGTTCACCCCCGCTCTTTCTCGGTGGCAAGGATTTTTTTGTCCTTCCTTCAACGAGGGGTTGAACAGAAATTGGCTTTGAGTACGATCAAAGGACAAGTGTCAGCCTTGGAGGTTTTCTTCCAACGCCCCTCAGCTTCGCACTCTCTGGTGCGTACCTTTTATCTAGGGGGTCCGCCATATGGTTCCACCTGTGCGGTCCCCTTTACCACAGTGGGACTTTTATCTGGGGCTCTCAGTTTTGCAGAAGCCCCCCTTTGAGAATATTCGGGAGATTTCCCTGCTCACTTTGTCTCAGAAGGTAGCCTTCTTAGTGGCGATTACTTCTGCTCACAGAGTGCCAGAATTGACGGCTTTATCCTGCCATATTCTCTACCTGGTAAATTACAAGGATAAGGTGGTTCTTCGCCCTTGTCCTTCCCTCCTTCCCAAGGTGGTTTCTCTCTTCCACCTGAATGAGGACATTGTGTTGCCTTCCCTGTGCCCCACCCCACAGCATCCGAAGGAATGTGCCTTGCACACCTTGGATGTAGTTTGGGCGATCAGGGTGTATTTGGCTGAGTCCTTTCAGAAGTCAGACTCATTGTTTGTAGTCACGGACAGGCCGAGAAAAGGGCTGTCCACTTCCTCTGTGAGCATTTCAAGATGGATCAGACAGACAATGACTCAGGCCTATTCCATTAGGGGTAAGGTTCCCCCCTTTCCGATCAAGGCACACTCTACCCTGGCACTGAGTGCCTCTTGGACCTTCCGTCATCAGGCATCGTTTAAGAGGGTTTTGACCCCCTTGAGGGTTTTCTTCTTGTTCAGGTTGTTCAATTGTCTTGTTCAGGTTGTCTCCAGTTGTTCCTGTTGAGCTCCTGCTGTTTAGTTGGACTTTGAGGCTTAGAAATTGGATGGCTGTCCCCAGGGCCGCTGATAGGGGGGTACAGCCAGCACCCATGTGGGGGGCCCGGAGCACACAGGGGGCCCACACAGGGGGGATTAGTGACAGATGACAATTGTGTCTCTTTTCCTCCAGCAGATGAACATTGCTCTCCTTCCCTCTCCCTTGCTACAAGCTTTTATCTCATAAGAAAGAGACAGTCGTGCCTCACTAATCCCCCTCCCTGTATGGGCCCCCCTCCTCTCAGCATTGGAGTTTGTTATCTCTAACTTAGGCTCCATGCACACTGGCTTAAAAAAAATCACTGCTTCTACAGGAGTTCAGTTTTTTGCCTGTAGAAGCAGCTCAATGTTATCCTATGTGTCCATACACATTAGGACGATTAGGTATATTTTAAGCTCAACTTAAAGACAGAAAAAAAAACCCTTCTGGTTCTCCTAAACTTATCTAAACTTTGAACAAAAAATGTTCCATATGAGCGTTTTTTTCTGCCAAGTGAACTGGAGTTTTTTTAAGCCCAGTGTGCAAGGAGCTTAAATTTTTTTCTCTCCCTGTCTCTCTGATCCCGGAGCCTGTATATTTTTTTCATCTCGTCTTCACTTTTATTTATTAACTCAGTTTTATCTTTTAGGCTTCATGCACACAGGACGTTAAAAAAAAACGTCCTAAAAATGTCAGTAGCTTATCAGTGACTTTTTCAGCTTTTTTGAGTGTTTTTGTGGCGGCGTTAGTATGCGTTAATGAGCGTTATTGAGCGTTTCTGTGCGTTTTTTAGTGCTGGTGTTTTTTGAGCATTTTTTTTTTTTTTTTATCAATGGATACAAAATGTCCAAAAACGTTGGTGAGCGGCGTTAGTGAGCGTTATTGAGCGTTTTTGGATGTTGGAGCATTTTAGAGCTGAAAAACGTCTCTCAGAACCCACTAATCTTGTTTTTTTTTTTTACAGCTCAAAAACATCACTGCTTAAAACAGTTGACAACAGTCTATTTGTGCATGAACACATAGGATAACATGATGGAGGGTTTAATAAATGTAGAAAAAAACGTCTGCAGCTGAAAACAGCAGCTGTAAAAACGTCAAAAAACGTCCCGTGTGCATGAGGTCTTAGATTTAGCAGGGATTATGTGAGTTATGTTGTATTTGTGTCTGCTAATGGTTTCTATTGTATTTTTAGCGAAATATAGCTTTAATACTTTCGGGGGGGGCTGTCAGATAGTCTGTATGGGGCCCCGTGATTTCTATCAGCAGCCCTGGCTGTCCCTCCCCTCATGTTTTTGGCACTTATTTGGGACGTCCCAATGGTTATGTCTAAGGAAGTGCTTTGTCTGTCAATGAACATAAGAGAAAACAGGATTTTTGACTTACCATAAAATCCTTTTCTCTGAGTTCATTGACAGACACAGCACTCACTCCTCTATGGAGTTTTTAATAATTCTGACACTGCTTGTTACTAAACTGAAGGCCTATAGCGGGGGGGGGGGGGGGGTG
>BLSH010308114.1:765515-786367 GCA_018402905.1 Glandirana rugosa
CGGGGTTATTTACAAAATATCCTGGGGGCGTGTAAGAAGACCGTGTCATCAATTGTCTTCTCGCGTAACTGGTTAACCGTGACTCAAACAAGAGAGTACGAGTAAGCAAGAGAATACTACTCATAAAGTTAGATGTGATATAACAGTTTTCATAACCCTACGGACGAAAATGTGTGTGTAATTGTAATTGGTGAACTGTTGACCCGTGAATTTGGGGGAATTGTTGGTCTGGTAAAAGTCGAAAGTCGCGAGAGTGTGAAACTTACTGTTAATGAGTCAGTACGTTGTAACAAAAGCTCTATTTGTGTGAAAAAAAGGACGCAAATTTCATATGGGTACAATGTTGCATGACTGAGTAATTGTCATTCAAAGTGTGAGAGCGCTGAAAGCTGAAAATGGTCTGGTTGTTAAGGGGGTTTAAGTGCCCAGTTGTCAAGTGGTTAATGTTAATGTGTGTGTAAAAGCAGGCATCCCAATACTTTTGACAATATAGTGTAGATTGAAATACTCATCATAAGAGAACGAATGAGCATGAGAGAACAAACTCAGTGCCAATTGGTCAATGCGCTCTTCTGTTAACTACTGTGCCAGAAGAATGTGCGGGGGTCCTATAAAACATTTATTGGGGCTGCTTATTTAAAATTTACAGGGCTGCCATTGCTTATAAGCTTCTGAAAATGATTGCTCCCTGGCTTGTATGCTGGGCCACTGGCTTTAAAATTTCAATGTCACTGATCAGCAGCAGTTACAAATATTAGGAGAGTTAAACAAAATGTTGAAAGCCCTTATCTTTATTCTTGTTCTGGGTCAGTACTTAGTAACTCAAAGTACTGAAGGAAGACAAGTAGCATTTTCATTAAAACAGGTCGGTAGCGTCAATCTCCGAGTTTCTTTCATAACAGCTTTCCATTAAAATTCACTCAGCTGTAAAATGAGTGAGATGGCATATTTGATCGTATGTAAACACATGTTCTTTTCGCTATAGTAGTAGTGCGATATCCAAAAATAAAAATGTAATACACTGCAGCTTACCAATCCTTAGATGTGCTGGCCACATATATATATATTTAGGCTTTTTTCCTTTATTTCACATGGTGATCTGGCCAGGAACACACCTCCTGTCTTAGGGTGTCTCCAGTGTGGATGGAGGAGCAAAGGAGACACCTTGGGACATCAATATTGTCAGCCTTGGGAGAGGGTGGTGTTCAGTGGCAGCTTGTGGTATATTTTTTTGGGGGGGCGGCAAACAATGCACCCACAGTCGCCACCCCGGTCGCTCGGGTCAATCACCAACCCCGCACTTACACTGTCTAGGTAGCGTAGGCTTCCCCTGTGATTCCTCCTCCTCGGCATGATGGCGGCTTCCACCGTGCATCTCCTCCCTCCTCCCCCTAGGCGGCCAATAAGATCTCTTCTCCTCTCAGCCAATTGGGTGATAGGTCTCAGGGCCCTCTTCCTGATTGGCTGGAAGGAAAATCAGGAAGACAATAGCAAATATTAGTTCGCTATTGTCACACAACTGGGTGGGCTCAGTGTGCCCAAGCCCACCCTTTTTTGAAGCCAATTAGAGCCCCAGGCTTTAATCATTTGCTGTAAAAAAAAAATCCTTGCGTCCAGCGCCCTGCATGTAGATTAGGGGCTGGGTGCATGAGTTAAGGGGGTGGCCCCCCTTCGCCCCGTATAGACGGTAGTGTTAGACTAGTAGATTTAGATGGATATGACTAACTACATGAAGCCAAACTTCAGTTAACACTTTAAGAGCAGTTATAGTAAGCAGCTTTTTTCCTTTGGGATAAAGGTTCTACATAAATGAATAAAAGCTGATAATCGTAAGCACCCCTGTGGGTAATCATAGTTGCCTATTTTACCTACTAAAGGATTAAGGTGTAAGCTGGTGCTGACTTTAAATAAACATAGAAAACGGTGGAACTCCGCTTTAAGAGGAACAAAAACCTTCTGACTTTACAACCACTTTAATGCATCCTCTTGCTGTTTTCTCGGGGTTGTAGACTATAAACTTGGCATTGCCCACAATTCAGCTTGATCCAATGGCACCTTTTGTTACTGCCAGCCTTGCAAAGAAACATTTCTGCTGCTGACATTTATGACATGAACACCAGTGTACATATCCTGATGATTTTTCTGCTATCCCCATATCAAATAATACCATCTGGGACCATTTTCAAATATAAAAGAGGATCACTGTATGGTTTATTTTAGTTTTCTGCCACATGTTCCCCTATCTTTGCACTTACTGAGCTGAATCAACAAAAATGTTTGTAATTCTGTGGATTTTATACTGTCTGTGACCAAACTTGGTCTGCAAAAAAAGCTCAAGTTTCCATTCTCTCGTCTGGCACAATGGCCTCCACGTAAGAGTGTTGAAGAGGGTTCGCTTTAATCTCGGATGTTCCCTCGTGGTTGTAGATAGAAGCATTAGCTGTCTTATTGTGGAAACTGAGAATAACATTTCTTTGGCATTAAACTGAATTGGTATGGCTGATACATTCTTGATCTGTGCCTTTAAACTTTTTTTCCCATTGAAACCCAAACAACCTAAGTAATATAATAAATAAGTAGGTCAATAAAGGAGATTGCTTAACACTTTATAAAAGCGCTGTCCCGGAACTACTGTACTGTAATTCCTGCTGACTGAAATAAGACATCAATTTCAAGGCAAGATAATGATTGGCGTACTTACTAGACACTGGCTGATAAGAACTGTCCATGGTACTATTTGTGCTTGTCTGCCACTACCCATGGAGCTGAATACTGTATGCACTTCCGTCACTCCATGGGGCAGATTTTTCAGGTAAACTGTGTAAAATAGTTTGAATTTTATGAAGAATTGGCTGCACATTAAATCTTAGTTTTGTGTGTTGACTGTGACTCAATAGTGATTTGTGAATTAATGAAAGAACTGTTGTGTCTTATTCCACTTTCTGGTAACAATTCTGTAAAAGAACTATGCCAGATCATGCTTTAATCTAAATTACAAAACAAGGTCACTGTCCCCCACCTATAACTGGCTTTTGCAGCAAGGAGCTATGGAAAGGCAGGTACAGACAAAAAACAGAGAAATCCAAGCTCAACTTACCACCAGTCTGCCACCAACCGAATTCACCTGTCTAACAGTAGCGTTTAAAAGGCAGGGGATTGGTTACACACATTTGCAAGTGTATGCGTAAGCTGCAGACTCCGACAAGGCTCCCTGTATACTGCAGACCTAACTCTATATATAAGAGGCTCCACAATGGAAGCACATACAATTTAATGGATAGATGAAGGACAGGTGACTGGAGGAGCCCAACCCTCCTTAAAGATACAGGACCAGACCAGACACCCAGCCGTGGCCCAATGGCGGCTGCGGTGCTAGTGTGTTACCTGAAGTGGTTACAATACAAAACAAGGTCACTGTCCCCCACCTATAACTGGCTATTGCAGCAAGGAGCTATGGAAAGGCAGGTACAGACAAAAAACAGAGAAATCCAAGCTCAACTTACCACCAGTCTGCCACCAACCGAATTCACCTGTCTAACAGCAGCGTTTAAAAGGCAGGGGATTGGTTACACAAATTTGCAAGTGCATGCGTAAGCTGCAGGCCCCGACAAGGCTCCCTGTATACTGCAGACCTAACTCTATATATAAGAGGCTCCACAGTGGAAGCACATACAATTTAATGGATAGATGAAGGACAGGTGACTGGAGGAGCCCAACCCTCCTTAAAGATACAGGACCAGACCAGACACCCAGCCGTGGCCTAATGGCGGCTGCGGTGCTAGTGTGTTACCTGAAGTGGTTACAATGTGAAAGTTGTTCTGATTAACTGTCTTCAATGAGAATTTTGACAGAGTGACTATGCAACTGCCCGACCATTCTACATAGTGAGAACATGGGTGCTCCGCCACATAAAATAATACCATACCAGATCAATGTTGGAGATGTGGTGAGCCCAGTGGAACACATCTACACATATGGTGGTCCTGCCCTGTAATAAAACCATACTGATCAACTATATTTCATCTTAGCCACCTGATTACGGGTAAGATCTGGCCAGAAACTCCGGAGGCTGCTCTTTTATCCCTGGTCCCGGGATCAATTACAGCTATCGAAAAGGAAATATTTCAATGTTTGCTCATGGCAGGCAGAGCCCTGATCCCTAGATATTGGAAATTGGCTATCATACCAACTATACGCGAATAGGTAGCGGAAGTGAACTATACCATGTGTATGGAAGAATTGGTAGCAACAACCAACGAAAATGATTCTAAATTCAGGGAGGTTTGGACCCCATGGGTGCAATTTCTTGAATCCCCTATATCTATGCCTTTTATGAGCTTAAGTGATTGTAAAGGTTCCGGTTTTCTTTTTTTAAAATAACAAACATGTCATGCTCACCTCCTCTGTGCAGTGGTTTTGCTCAGAGTGGCCCCGATCCTCCTCTTCTGGGGTCCCTCGGCAGCGATCTTGGCTCCTCCTCCGCATCGAGTGACCCGCCAGGGAAGTGCTTTCCCTGGTTGCACTCCCGAGTCCTGCTGTTACGTGTATTCACACATACAGTGGGACCTGGCCCTGCCCCCCGGCTCCCGCGTCACTGGAGTTGATTGACAGCAGTGGGAGCCAATGGCTTCCCTGCTATCAATCCATCCAATGAGGACCGGAGCCGGCAGCTAGAGGGACAAGGCTTGTCCCCAGCACGGGATCGGTTCGGGCTCAGGTAAGTAAAGGGGGGTTCTGGGGGGGGGGGGGGGTTGCTGCACTTTTTCACCTTAGTGAAAAAACAGAAGACTTTACAACCACTTTAAAGGGATACTTGCACCCCCATTGCCATAGTTGCTCGACCTTCTTGATCAGACACTCTGAGTCACCAGACTTCAACATGCATGTGTATAAATTTGGAAGCTTGGTTTGGCCGTTTCCCACCTTATTGGACACCCTTTACTTTTTAAATTTATTTTATTTTATTTTCATTAATTTTGATATCTTTCTAATTTGTTGGCAACAAATATGATAGTAAACATTGCATAGTACAACTGTTTAATTACACGTGGATAGCGTTAGCATGATTTGAGTATGATGGCCTATTGAAAATTATATTCTTGGTGTTAGTCTTTAGCGATTGTTATTGACATAATGCCACATTTTTCTAAAATAAAAAACGTATTTAACAAAAATAAATAAATAAATAATTATGTCTGCACCCAAAAATTACAAATGTACAAATATTGATCAACCATATGCACCCCTCTGGGACTTCAGAGGCAGAATAAAGGAGAGTTTTTTTTATTACCAAAAGGTGAGTGCCAATTTTTATTTTGAGAAATAAGTAAAATGGACATCAGTCCGATAATAATGTCACGTGTAGTAAACAATATGTACAAAAAACAAGGGAAGAGACAGTCTCATACATTTACATTAATACCCTGGTACATCAAGATAGGCCATAAAGGGCTGCCGGCATTATACTTGGTCATTTTGGAACAAATCTCCAAGATTTTTTCCCAAGCTGACCATTGTGCCATTGTGGTTTATCTCAGACCATAAATTCATGTTGGGTGATTGGGTTATTCCGGAAACTGCAATAGGAGCAGTTGTAAAGTCTGCAATTTTTTCCCAGCTAGCATTACAATGCTGGGCATTGGGGGTAATTTGGGGACATTTTTTTCTTCCATTGCAACAACTGCTAAAGAGACACCTTGGGAAGGATGCTGGGTGGGTGTAAGAGAATGTTTTACACCAAGTGGTGGCACCCACAGATGGTCTACCCCCTCACTATTCACCCTTTCCTCCTTACCGGATTGCCACTTGCAAGTAATCTCCAGCTGCTAGAACACCACTCCCTCCCTGGCACTATCTTCCTTATCCTTAATATTTGAAATCTGTAATATCTGCTTATGCATGACCAAGATAATCCTCCTGCAGCAAGTCAGTGATTGGATTGTTATTATTATTATTATTATACAGGATTTATATAGCGCCAGCAGTTTGCGCAGCGCTTTACAAAAACGAAGGCAGACAGTACAGTTACATCACAATTTGGTACAAGAGGAATCAGAGGGCCCTGCTCGTTAGAGCTTACAATCTAAGAGGGAGGGTCAATTGATACAAAAGGTAAAAGCAAAAGGATTGTGTGATGAAATAATTCCACTGACTCTCCCATTTGAAGGGCTATGGAGAGATTGGCAGAAAAGGAGGACTAGGAAGAAGAGGGTGAGTTAGCAGCAGTTTCAGACAAATGTCTGCTATTTACCTCTAAGTAGGAAGAGGTGGAATGCTTTGTCAGCCCATCAACAACTTCCTGAATGTGCTGAGGCTGTGAAAAAGGTAGACATGCCCTGCTGGTGATGCGGCCCAACCACCCTTTGACCTGCAGAACCTGGCCACCGCCTACTACCTTCTTTAGCACTGCCTGACATTTTAATAAAGATGATTGTCAAAATGTAATGACAGCTATGGCAATAGGGGGAATAAATATGTGGTGCTTTTGGTTCATGCTTCTTTACCGAACAAGTATACAGTGACGTGCTACAAACAAAGAGCAGCTTTCCTGTGTCAGCAACAAGCCTATGCTGTGGACTGTGAAAAAAGGTCCTAGCAAAACAAAATAAAATATACCATTGTAAAAAATAAAATAAAAAACAAACCCTAAAACACTAAACTTCAACCCACATTTTATAATCTAGCAAAAAAATGCATTAACATAAAATAAAATTAAATTAAAAAAATACTACTCGGGTATGGGAAAGAAGCTAAACAGCAACTACAGTTGTTGCTGGCACACACAAAAAGGAAGTCCTAAAGGATTGTTGGGTCTCTGAACTGTGAACAGGGCAAGAGAGGAAACACAAGAATGTGTAGCCCAGCTCACTGCAATCAGAGTAATTAAGTGTAGTATACTACAGTGTAGTACCAATAGCAACTAACTCTCCATACATAGTCAGCTGTCTCCAACCTACTTCCACAAATACTAACAAATAGCTGCTGGGAACCAATACTTTTATAATGAGGGGGTTGACACATAAGAAAACTATCATTACTGGCCCTTCTAATCCAGTTCACCTAAATTCAAAATCCATGAAGTTTCAAAGAATTGAGAACGGTGAAGCAAACCATATATTTCCTGGGATAATGGACCAATGCAGGATTCATCTCCAACCCATGGAAATGATTAATCTTGATTCTTATACCTGTTGAAAGGAATAGAGTATGGTAGTGATAACTTATCTGGAGATTAGAAAGTGTCTGTGGGTTGATAAAAGCTATTCATAGTGCTGAGAACAGAAGTGGCTGAACTGTCCTTGGTTTAATGGATTTAGTTTTTTAAAGTTTCCTGAACATGTTGTTAATGTTTTACAAGCGCCAAGGAAAATGGTGTAATTCATTCATTTGGAGGTTTGACCTTATAGGCCGAAAAACATACTGGCCTCACACCTATAGCAAGCAACCAGTTCTTTTTTGCTTTAAAAAAAATGGCTTAACTTGACACTAACATTCAAAAATGGCTTGAACTAACACATTTAGTAAATAACATACAAACATTTTGTGTGCACATGTCATTTATTATAAATTTGACAAAACACACAACGTTATTACTGGAAGAATCAAATGCAGTATTCACCTTTTGAACACCCAAATGAAAGGTGCCCTTTAGCATTTTTATCTAACATGGAAAAAAATATAGGTTCCTGTGTTAAAAATGCATGGTTACTGTTGAGCTACCTGTTCACTTTTCTGTCCATTTAAGGACCACTGTTTGACGGTATCACCTTTGTTCCTTACCGATCCACAAAATACTTACACAAGAGATTATAGGTTGGCTGAATTGTCTTCCCCCCATGACACAGCTTGTTCCCAGATGGGGTGTCCGAGGGTGTCAGATGATCCTCCTAACCTTGAGTCCAACCATTGAAATTGATTACAATGTCTACACATGTTTGTTATTATTGCTTTGCCATTTGTACCCATACATACGACTCTACTTCCTATGTCCTACTGTATGGTTGAAATTGTTCACCCCCCCCCCTTATTTTTTCTGTTCTTCCTGAAAACTTAAATAAAAATATTTAACAAGAAAAAAAAATAGGTTCTGGTAGTAGTCATATGTAGCCTTGTTACTAAAAGTTGGGCTATATGGTAAATTTAGGTTTTGGCTGAGCTGTAACCAGCTCACATTAACTGTATACAGTTCATTTGGTCTTGCCCTAATTTCAATAAGGTTGTACATTTCTCACTGTTGTCAGTAGGTATCACTGTTACCACGGGCCAGTCTGAAAAACACAACTGAATTGAGTTATGAATAATTCTTCTTCTTTCCAGAACAGCCCAGTTGGAGGTTCCTGGCCGCTGTGCATTGTGGCAAGGGAATATTTATTTGGGCTGAGCCATGTGCTCTCTCTTTTCCCTCGGGGCCCTCCAGGCCTGAGGATGTATTGCTATGAGCTGTGCAAGTAGGCCCAGAAGCCTGTCTGGGCCCTACTGTTCCGGCAGTGGTCCTGAGGCTGTCTTGCCTGTGTGGAAGAAGCCCAGCCAAGCTGAGGAGATCCAAGGGAGGACCCTTACTGGAGAGAGCCAGGATAAAGGCTCGTCTCTCAGGAGGGCCTGGTGACTAGTTTGGAGGACGCACCTGCATCTAAACCTGCACTTACAGTGTGCCGGGTGGCTTAAAGGTTCTGACGCTGTGAAGCTGGATCTACCAATCTAACTCTGTTGCAGTATTGATGGGTCGGCTCAAAGGTTCTGGTACCGTAATCCTGTTCTACAGTTTAAATTGTAGTAATTTACAATTACAATTTAAATTGTGCTAACTAGCTCTTGGTTGCTAAGCCTGTAAGAGGGGCCTATACAAGAGTGCCTTGGCTGCTAGGTCTGTGAGAAAGGCCTGTCCAAAAGTTCTACTGGCTGCTAAGTCTGTGAGAGAAGCTTGTCCAGACGTTCTACTGGCTGCTAGGCCTGTTTGAAAGACCTATCCAGGTGTACAAGAGCCAGAAAGAGAAGCTGTTTTATCTCTAGATTCAAAGAGTCTTTAAGTGATCTGCTAAACATTATCTGAAACCTCCCCTAACCCTCTCTCCTATAACTGCTTTCAAGTTCTTCATGAAAGCATTATAAAATATCTAAAGTGACTGGTGCCTAAGTTTTGTTCTAAACTCCCTATTGTAGCCATGGATTCAGCCCTGAGAAGTGATTATGTGCTACCCACCTCTGGTAGTCACCCTTAGGCTCCCAGGAGAGTGGGGCACCCACTACACCTACATCATTCTCCTATAAAATATTCAGACATGACTTCCAAAATTCTAAAGTATTCATATCCTGTACTAGTGATTTACACAGTGGAGGGATTTTGAGTTCACATTAGTTTGGTGCTACTTGTCAGAAAATAGTGCAAACACATTGAAATGTTTTTAACAATGAGGGTACAATGAAAAGGACAAATGAATGTGCACGCTGCTTATAGAATGAAGGTGAATTTCTTATCTTGATGTATAATCTATTGTCATTCCTAAGGTTTCAAGCATACTGTGAAGAGAAGAGAATGCACCATAAGCTTAGGTCTGGTAATTGAAGTTCGGCATTCATAAAAAGTCTATTTAGGGCATAGTTTCAGCTCTAACTGTCATTCTTGGATTAGAATGTATCTACTTGAAATCCAGCATGTCAAATTCTCATGCTAATCACTTACAATTTATTCTCTTTCCTTATAAATGTTAATATTAAGGCTCTGGGAGAAATTACAAGTGGTATGAGATAACAAGGCATAAAAGTAAAGTTGTCACCTCTGAGTGAACGTTTTTCTAAATGTGAACATAGAATAGCACTTTAAAGCTCTAGGGCTTAGCTTTAACAGTATTGTGCACAGATATAGTTAGAATATAGTTAGATTGTATGCATTAGGGAGGAATATTTATTTCACTGCTTCATATGGGTTAAAAAGAGCAAACATGCTCATCAAAGCAATATAGTGATGAAGAAGACACTGGGGAGATGTCGGTAAGAATGCCAAGGTGATCTACACCAACCCATTTGGCAGTAGCAGCTATATCATTGATGTAGGTGACATCTTTGAGAATTTGGCTGTTACCTTTGGGCCATAAGTGACAAGAAGCGGTAGAGAAGACAAACAATCTGGAGAGCTGACATCTAGTAAGGTCAAGGTAGAGTACCTGTAATTAGGTTTGTAGTTGGGGAGAGGCCAAGAGTTTAATCCAACAAGGCAAAGTCAGTACCAAAGGGTAAGAAAGAAAAATAGTTAAAGACCAGAACTAAGGGTCGTCTCAACAACAGAATACAAATCCTAAGAAGCAAAGAAAAGGGCAAGGCACATGGTATTCAAGAAAGGGCAGGATAATTGAGGTCAGACACTATTTTCAATGTTGAAAACAGAACCTATGACACTCTTTGATGGACAGTTTTAGAGGGCATCCTATTGCATTTAAAAAAGGAGGCTTGACTAATTGGGTACCCAAAGGCATAAGAAATACTGTGCAGTGTGTGGACTCTTAACAGGAGTTAGCAAGACAGGAGAACCCTGGACAGGGAGCCACAGGGCAGTGATACAAGAAGCGCACCAGAGAAATTATAAGCAGCGCCAGGTAAACCGTTTCCTCAGAATGAGATAGCAAAGAACAATCCACAGAAAGAGCATACCCTAGATGACTGAGTATGCTACAGATGAAAGAAAACCAACCAGCTATTTGACAGCCTACCTAATAAATCACTGACATCTGTCAAAAGATTGCATCATGGAAGCATGTAGGGCAGAAGTGATTAGTTTGAAAGGGAAGGAGAAAACCATTTCCTGTTTCTGTTTGACTTTCACTGGCCTTTATTGAACACATGGTGAACAACATTCCATCCCAGTGTATGTAGCTGAACTCTTTTGCACCCCAAAGCAGAACTGGGCCCTGGTTACATTACATCACATCAGTAAAGTAAATGCAGAGTGGCACATAATGTATAGTGGCACATAATTGTTTCCTTAATTTACTACAGACCAGACAAAAATACTTTTTTTTGAATGTGTTAAATATGCAGGGGCGTAACGATAGGGGTTGCAGGGGTTGCAATTGCAACCGGGCCCCATGGTACAGGGGGCCCATGTGCCTCCCTTGTACACCTGAATAGGAGGGATGGCGGGGGTGTCATAGAGGACTCAATCTCCTCCATTTTCCTCTATCCAGTTTACTTGTCTTCTGCTGTTCCCAGGGTCCCTGTGTGCTTGTGGAGAGATGAGAACGGGTAGGTAAATTTGTAATTTGCCGGCTCCTTCCTTTTCTGAATGAACAGAGTCATTGATTGATACCAATTGGTTCATTCATAACTGAAGCACAGTAAACAGTTTTTACTATACTTCCATTTTTGAATGAATGGGAGGCTCGGTGCACAGCTATTCCCGTCCATTCATTCTGTGCAGCTGAGGCTACACTGATGGAAATTGAGAGCTGAGGTTTGTTTAGACCCCTGATATCTCGTCAAAGCCCCCCAACAGAGCTCCTAAAAAAATTGTAAAAGAGATAAAATGAAATGGTAAAAAAAATAAATAAAATCAAAATAAAAATTAAAAACTACTGACACAGTGAGGGAACTATCAGCCCGGCTGAGGTACCGTAATAAACGGACCCATGATAGGAGTAAAAGACCCCAGGATCAGTGGGATCCTGGTCAGGGGGCCCTTCATAATTTCTTGCACCGGGGCCCTGAAGGTTCTAGCTACGCCTCTGTATACATTCTGTTCTTCTTTTGATTTTATCATGCTTTCCAGCCTCCCCTTTTTTCTGTAAAGATTGTTGTTTACAGAACTCAATTGCTAAAGTTTAGAGCTGAACCCAAGCCTTACCCTCATCTTACACAGCTATACAGGATCCTCTTTTGTACTTAAATTGCTTACTGATTTCACTGTACACTGTGAATGCCTCACAGTGTGCTTTGGAACTTGCAGCAAATCTGTCTAATTTTCTTGTTGGAGGACATTCAGCTTCATATAGTAACATTACTCCCCAACCTGAATGTCTCTGGCCCGCTCCTTTCATTTTTTGTATTTCGTTTCTATTAATCATGGATCTCAGCATCACATGTGGGAGTTACCTAGGTCAGTCTGCATTGAAATGCATTCTGCCTTTGTAAATTCTATCTCCCTAGACTGACATCCACCCATTAAGGCATTTTGAAATGTGTGTAACTTTTGGAATGTTTGTAACTCCTTCTAAGAGCCAGGCCACATTGGTCATTGGGGCTGAGGGCTATTGCAAGAAGTAGTAAAGCATGATGCTGTGATGTGTTCAATAAGCTATGTAACGCCTCCCCTTGTGTGAACTGCATCCCTTGCTTAGAGATGCACAGAAATGCAGTGGTCACATCACTGGGTCTAGAATAGGTTATGCAATGAAAACAGAACGTTTTTATTTAAAATTAGCATGCTGATGGGAACCAGGAAAGGCAAATTATATGCAACAAAAAAATTCAGCCTTAAACTTACATCCATTAGTGAACAACACGTTCTAGTGACTCTTCCATTATTGGATGGTTTAAGTGGGGTCGTCCGATTTTTCTCGTTGTTTCACAGCAAATCGGAAACAAGTAAAAATAATTTTTTTACGTTGTTTATTGTTTCTGATCATGCGCAGTCTTTCTTTTCTGATTTTTCTTGTACAAAAATCGTACATTAAGCGAAAATCGGTTCTTCTGTTCCCACCCGAAAAAAATTTTGGAGTTTGTCCGTCCGAGAATTTTCGTACGAAAATTCGGAATTGGCTGTCGAAAGTTGTGTACACACTATACGCAAATTGTATGGAAATTCTCTGGACGAAAATGTTCACCCGATTTTCTTACAGTGTGTACGAGCCTTTAGTCTGAAGTTTCTGTCAGACAAAGGAGCATCAAAGCAGGCAGCATATGCTTTTTAGCTAACCTATAGTCCTCTGGAAATCCTTTGTTGTGTATTAAATCTGCCTTTGTAAAACAGATTATATGTTTTTATTTCACTATTTATATATATAAACTAAAAAAACACTAAAGCTGTACTAAATTGTAGTATCCATTGTAAAACAACTGCAATACACGTAAATTATGAAACATAACCTTGAGAGTATGAAAGCTTTTTAGCTAATAAACTTTTTTGAAACAATGATTCAATACGTTCCAGAACTGATACTTATTTGGCAACTTTTTGATATGGCCCAATTCACTTTTTTTTATTAATAACATCTTAAAATGTATCTAGACACACAGTAAGTATATTTTGTTTCACCGGAGAGTGCAAAATCTGGTGTAGCTGTACATGGTACCCAATCAGCTTCTATCTTCAGCCTATTCAATTAAGTTTTAAGCTGATTGGTTTCTATGTAGAGCTGCACCAGGTTTTGCAATCTCCAGTTTTAGTAAATCAACCCCTATATCACCTGTTTAAATATAAAGTTAGCTTCAGTTGACTGTAGGTGTCAAGGACTCTTTAAGTAGGTAATCTAAATTCAATATAAAAAACAGAGGTCAAGAGGCTACTCTGCTACCAGCTGTAATAATGGAGAGAGGGTCATAGTGGCATTAACGTAATAATATGTGTTCTAATATCATTTCTATAATCAGAAAGCAGAATTCAAACCAGTTACCTATAGGCAAATTTCATAAAATTCTAACTAAGCTGATCAAATTCTTCTTGACGTTATAATTGATTGTATTCTTTCAGAAGCAGGAGAAGGAAAGCCTAACAAGGATCTTGGCATGTGTTGTAAAACTGGGGTCAAGGGTCACTTCTGTCGGGAACTAATAGAATACATTGACCCATGTAATTTGGGGATGTATAGAGCCAACATCTTGTGGGAGGAAATTACTTACCTAAAAGAATTAAAAGCTTCCAGCACAGAGCTGACCTTATAGGTCACTGTCATATTCAATAACTAGTTAGTTGGCAAGATGCCATTAAAAAAAGGTCCATGAAAATTTAATCAGAGGTATTAGAAACCATTTTTTAGACATTTTTAAATTTTAGATAGAGTGGGAAAGAGTTAAACTTTTCTTTACCCACTGGGGAGATTTTCCGTCACTTCCTGTCACTGTAATGATGTTTTTAATCCGGCGCAACTATGCACGTAATGCCTGTACCAGAAATAGGGTGTACAGATGTCACTGGAACAGGCAGGTGCAGACAGCAATAAAACAGTATCACTATATCAGTGATCAATTTGAATATCACAATTATCTTCATGGGGGAGATTTCCTATCACTTCCTGTCCTGACAGATAGAGAAGAAAAATCATCCTAATTGGCATACAAAAGGCAATAAAA
Source organism: Glandirana rugosa (assembly GCA_018402905.1). Taxonomy (NCBI): domain Eukaryota; kingdom Metazoa; phylum Chordata; class Amphibia; order Anura; family Ranidae; genus Glandirana; species Glandirana rugosa. The sequence goes on from BLSH010308114.1 coordinate 779,793, forward strand.
TCCTGAAAGGACCTAACCCTTCCCTAATCAATACAACACCAAATAAGGCCTTTTGAGTGAGATTTGGCTTTAAATAGCTGTGTATGTCAACAGAAAAGGGTGCAAAATAAAGATATGAAATATCTTTAGAGCTTTAAATGACTACCTTCATACAAAGCAATAGAGCTCTGACCTTCTCTCTGTTGATGGGAGAGCTACTTAGCAACAGATGACAGGTGGCTCATATCAAGATAGATTTAAGTGCTTTTGCTGGTTGTATGTAAACTAATTACAATATTTCATGAAATTGTGTGTTTTTTTCTATCCTAATTCAGCTTTGAGATTTGTATTCAAATACATTGGAATTCATATTCAAGAGAGAAACTAGATAAATCCAGTGATAAAATCTCTGAACCTAAGGTCTAAGCAGCTGTTGCCTGCTGTAGTCCATTGGTCATTAAAATGCCAAGCAGGTCAGGCTTCCCTATCCTCTGCAATATAAAGTATACTAAATGGAGAGTCAAGTTGTGAGAGTCAGGCTTTCTTACCATGGCTATCCACAAAATGAGATCTCAGGTAAACAGATACACTTCTACAGGGAGATATAGAGACCAGCCAACTGACATGCCCAAAAGATGAACATAGATAGATTTACCTTTTAAGAAAATGCTCCTTGTTTACTAACTGTTTTATTTAATTAAAAGATAAGGTGCATTGTCTGGCAGAACACAGCATGGTCATGCTATCACTCACTACAACTGAAACTACCTTTTATGTCCATCTTTCTGTTTGCATATCATTATGGCAGGAACTACAGTGCCTTGAGAAAGTATTCATACCCCTTGAAATCTTCCACATTTTGTCATGTTACAACCAAAAACGTAAATATATTCTATTGGGATTTTATATAACAGATCAACACAAAGTGGCACATAATATGAAGTGGAAGGAAAATGATAAATGGTTTTCCAATTTTTTTTTTACAAATAAATATCTGTAGTGTGGGGGTCCACCTGTGTGTAATTTAATCTCAGTATAAATACAGCTGTTCTATGAAGCCCTCTGAGGTTTGTTGGAGAACCTTAGTAAACACACAGCACCATGAAGGCCAAGGAACACACCAGACATATCAGGGATAAAGTTGTGGAGAAGTTTAAAGCAGGGTTAGGTTACAAAAAAATATCCCAAGCTTTGAACATCTCACAGAGCACTGTTCAATCCATCATCCGAAAATGGAAAGCGTATGGCACAATTGCAAACCTACCAAGACCTGGCCGTGCACCTAAATTGACAGGCCGGCAAGGAGAGCATTAATCAGAGAAGCAGCCAAGAGGTCCATGGTTACTCTGGAGGAGCTGCAGAGATCCACAGCTCAGGTGGGAGGATCTGTCCATGGAACAACTATTAGTCTTGCACTGCACAAATCTGGCCTTTATGGAAGAGTGGCAAGAAGAAAGCCATTGTTGAAAGAAAGCCATAAGAAGTCCTGTTTTCAGTTTGTGAGAAGCCATGTGGGGGACAGCAAACGTGGAAGAAGGTGCTCTGGTCAGAAGAGACCAAAATTAAAATTTTTGGCCTAAAAGCAAAACGCTATGTGTGACAGAAAACTAACACTGCACATCTCCCTGAACACACCATCCCCACCGTGAAACATGGTGGTGACAGCATCGTGTTGTGGGGATGCTTTTCTTCAGCAGGGACAGGGAAGCTGGTCAGAGTTGATGGGAAGATGGATGGAGCCAAATACAGGGCAATCTTAAAAGAAAACCTGTTAAAGTCTGCAAAAGACTTGAGACTGGGGTGGAGGTTCACCTTCCAGCAGGACAATGACCCTAAACATACAGCCAGAGCTACAATGGAATGGTTTAGATCAAAGCGTAATTATGTGTTGGAATGGCCCAGTCAAACTCCAGACCTAAATCTAATTGAGAATCTGTGGCAAGACTTAAAAATTGCTGTTCACAGACGCTCTCCATCCAATCTGACAGAGCTTGAGCTATTTTGCAAAGAAGAATGGACAAAAGTTTCACTCTCTAGATGTGGAAAGCTGGTAGAGACTTCCCCAAAAAGACTTGCAGCTGTAATTGCAGAGAAAGGCGGTTCTACAAAGTATTGACTCAGGGGGGCTGAATACAAATGTACCCCACAATTTTCAGATATTTATTTGTAAGAAATTTTGAAAACCATTTATCATTTTCCTTCCACTTCACAATTATGTGCCACTTTGTGTTGGTCTATCACATAAAATCCCAATAAAATACATTTACATTTTTGGGTGTAACATGACAAAATGTGGAAAATTTCAAGATGTATGAATACTTTTTCAAGGCACTGTAGTTCCTGCCATAATGATATGCAAACAGAAAAAAGAAAAAAGTTGAAAAAAGACAAAGATCCTGCTCTTTAAATAAATGTGCCAAAACTATAAAGTGTCAAATTAAATGATATGTGACAACCAAAACTGTGCTGCTTGATGTTCTTATGAATAATCTAAACAATACACAAATAGTTCATAAAGTCTAGTAAAATCCAAAAGAAGGCCTTCAATAAAATGATTGCTGTTCAACAAAATCACTTGCTGCTATAAATAAAGTGCTTATTTGTGCAATATGGTGCCTTAGGTGCCAAATGGATTCACCAACCAGTGCTCCTAAGTGGAAATACTCCGCACTTCCAAAAAGATTTGACCCCTTTTGTCAAAGGAAGTCAAACAACGCTTGCAAGTAAGTGTGTCTCCAAATAAAGCTGGGGTCACTCACCCAATGATCTCAAGGATAACGAGGAGCTATAGAGCAATCAGCCTTGGACACAACGATGGTCCGATCACTTTCAGTAGTAACTCCATGAACTCATTAGCAAGGAGAAAATGTAAAGGATAGCCTTATAGTGTAGTCATTTAAGTTAATTAATTGAGATGATAAATTCTTACACTTACATCAAATCAGGTAAACTGAACATTGAAAACGAAGTTAAGAACGCCGGTTTGCAGCCCACCTGCATTCCATAGACCGTAAGTGACGTATGCCGGAAGTCCAACCCAACGTTTCGTCAGTACATATACATCTGACGTCATCAGGACCAAGGCTCATCAGGACCCCTGATGACGTCAGATGCATACTGATGAAACAAAATGTTAATATTCCCTATAAAATTGTATTTATGAGTGTCTGTAATAATGAACTATATCTATTTATGTTTTTTATGATTATCTACTGTGTTTCCTTTTTTGGAAAGATCAATTTCTAAACAGAGATATTATTTAGTTTCTTTTTATGCATAAGGTAGTAAATGAAGAGTTTAATGGAATTATGTAAAGCTCTAATATGGCTCCTGAATATTTTTATATATTCTAATTACAGTTTGATTATACCAAAGTAGTCATTTTGGTTCAGTTTACTCTTAATACCGTGGCTGAGTTACACCGTTGCTCACTCACGTCTCTTACCTGCCGCAGTGAATCATTTGCATTCGGATGGAATGTGAAGGGTTAATGAACCACATGGATTGCTGCCTTATATCAGAACGTAGGCTTAATTGCACATTCGGTTGCTTGGTTTTCTCTGTATTTGATAGAGCAACATGATAGAGGAGCCACCTGGTGGATTGAGAGGAGCACATATTTAAGCTGAGTCGTCCCGTCGCATAGCCAACCCTTGTGATCAAGTCGGATATAACGAAACGTTAAGGGCGTGGCTATACGACGACTCTAAGCCTAGCTGGACGTCTGCCGAACGTGTCATGGTGTCAGATGGATGCTGATTCATATTGAATGTGAACGGTAACAGACAGTCTACGATTGTACACAAGCGATCTTGATTTTTAATGAATGTAAGCGCAATTGTTTTTAAATAAAAGAGTGGTTTTAAATGGTTTTACGCTATGAGAGGCTCTTTTAGCTTATATTCCCTTTAATGACCCTACCTGGAATCCGGGGAGTGGAAGCTTTTGCTTACTTGTCCTATATGGAGTGATTCTATATGGAGTGATTATATATGGAGTGATTTTATTTTGATAAGCTGATTACACTGGACCTCTGGTGAGCCTCAGTAATTTTGGGTGTTATTTGCTCGGTGGAGGAAGAATGGTTGGTGTTGGATGAAGTTCAACACTGTGCGACACTATGGACTTTTGGACTGTCTAATTATGCAATGATTCATATGCACTTGCACTTTATTGATTTTTAATACACTTGTTGTACATGCGCTGCTGTGAACACTGATTTATTTGTTTACACTATTTTTGATTGCAATTTTAAAAGCAGCAGCATTTATTGAGTAGATTTATTAGGAATATTAGTGTAGTGCGGTGGATTTCATTATATATTTGGACTTCCGACATGCATCACTTACGGTCTATGGAACGCAGGTGAAATGCAAACTGGGGTTTTTAACTTCCAATTCAATGTTTGTTTTATCCAATTTGATGTAAGTGAAATATTTTATCATCTCAATAAATTAACTTAAATTAGTACACTATGAGGCTATCCTTTACATTTACATTTTCCCCATGCTAATGAGTTTATGAAGATACTACTGAAAATGAGAGGAACATCATAGTGTCCAAGGCTGATTGCTCTACAGCCCCTCATTATCCAGGAGATCGTTGGATGAGTGACCCCAGCTTTATTTGGAGACGCACTTACCTGTAAAGGCTGATTGACTGCCTTTGGGTAAAGCAGTCTAATGTTTCTGGTAACTGCGGAGTGTTTTTTTACTTGGTAGCACTGGTTGGCAGATCCATTTGGCACCTAAAGCACCATATTGCACAAATCAGCACTTTATAACAGCAAACACTTTTATTGAACAGCAAGTATTTTATTGAAGACCGTCTTTTAGATTTTACTGGACTTTATGAACTATTTGTGTATTGTTTAGATTATTCGTAAGAACATCACACATCACGCAGTTTTGGTTGTCACATATTATTTAATTTGGCATTTTATCGTTTTGGCACATTTATTTAAGGAGCGCGATCTTTGTCTTTTTTTCTTTTTTTAACATTGTGGCGGGACCATTGTCCTCCAAAATGTTTGTAGACCATGGATATGTACTGGCATGCACACACACACATACACACATGCAAGGACACGGGCACCACCTATTTTAGGACCACATAACTGAGGCAAAGAGCTGGTTCACATTTAGTATATCTGTAAACCTGTTCCTTTGTGCAATTCATACCTTGGGTTTTGACCATGCCTCTACCTCACATCTCAGCCGCCAGTGGGGTGAACCAGGGAGGTTTATAGTCATGAAGTATTCTTTTGGCAAATATCTTCCCCATTGCAAAGAGTTCTGGTGGTGAAAGACTCTGTACCTCAAGTACAAGCCACAACAACTAGTGGTGGCCGATGACAACCATGTGGGAAAATCCTTACCTGTTGTACCTGCTTATAATCCTTTTATGGCCCTTTCACACAGGCTTTCCATGTAAAGGGTCCATTTTTGCTCCGCTGATCCCCGCTGAACCAACAGATGACAGTTCCGTCTCTGCTCTGACAGTCCGTTCGTTTTCATCCGATCCGCTCCGATTCTACAGACAGATGGAAAATAGGTTTCCAACCATCTGTATTTCACGGACAGGATCGGATCGGAGAGCGACGGGTGTCAGCGGACATGTCTCCACTGACATCCGCCGCTCCATAGGGCTGCATGAGCGTCCATTCAGGTCCGCCTGAAAAATGGACAGGAGGACCTGAATGGAAAGCCTGTGTGAAAGGGGCCTAACTCTTCTTCAAATGCTAGTAGTAATATTTATGACAATATTAGTGGGCAAGCATGTCAAGTAGATTACTTGGTTCATACCCTAGAGCAGACTTTCTCAACCTTTTCAACGCTGAGGAACCTTTGAAATAATTCTCCGGTCTCGGGGAACCCCTGCTAAAAATTAGAAATCTACAACTCATGATATATTAGTGTGATGGTCAATGCTTCCCATTGACCATCACACTAATATATCATGAGTTGTAATTGATCCTTACACTTGTGGTCATTGGGAAGAATTACCCATTTACAGATAGCTAAAAATATCAATGATGTCATTGGGAATTTATCTGAGAGGTAGAAATTGACCATTGCTCAAGGAACCCCTAGCAACCTCTGGAGGAACCCTAGGGTTCCACGAACCCTGGTTGAGAAACCCTGCCTTAGAGTTTAGAAACACTTTAATGACTAAGATACTTATTACTAGAGTTGAGCGAACACCTGGACGTTCGGGTTCTGCTGGTCCGTCCGAACTTCGGGACAAAGTCCGGGTCCGGGTCCGGACGGAACCCGAACGCTCGCACGGACAACGAACCCCATTGAAATCAATGGGGACCCGAACTTTTAGGCACAAAAATGGCTGTAGGAAAGTCCTGGAAAGCCCCAGAGGGCTGCAAAAGGAAGTAAAATGGGGGTAAGGGTAGGGCAAGTGCCCTACAAAAAAATGGGGACAGGGAAATAACTTTAAATATTTTTTAAAAAATAAAAACATAAAAAATGCAAAAATGGAGATGAATGTGGTTCATCTTCAAACTGTGTCTGAAAAGTATTAATTAACGGTAGAAGCCATATAACTGTTCTAAAATCATCTTCAAACTAGGGCAAGTGCCCTAC
>BLSH010308114.1:796083-815247 GCA_018402905.1 Glandirana rugosa
CAGGGGGCCAGGACACAGGGATATTAGCCAGGACACAGGGACAGGGAGCCAGGACACAGGGACAGGGAGCCAGGACACAGGGATATTAGCCAGGACACAGGGACAGGGAGCCAGAACACAGGGACAGGGAGCCAGAACACAGGGACAGGGAGCCAGAACACAGGGACAGGGTGCCAGAACACAGGGACAGGGTGCCAGGACACAGGGATTTTAATGCCAGGACACAGGGATTTTAATGCCAGGACACAGACATTGTAGCCAGAACACATAAGGGATGAGTAAGGTAGTTTAGTTTCACATTAAATAGAGCTGTGTTGCTTCTAAGAGCCGTTCTGTGCTTGGTAAGTGTGATTAAACACATTGGAATGTAGAGAATGCTGAGAGAGAGCTGCAGCTCTTCACAGAGATCAGAGGTGGGCGGGACTGAACAGCTAACATCAGCTTGTCCCGCCCACCTCCCGACATCAAGCTGAGAATCTGACACCTCTCTCAGCATTCTCTGCATTCCAATGTGATTAGTCACATTTACCAAGCACAGAACGGCTCTTAGAAGCAGCACGGCTCTGTTTAATGTGCTGAAAAACTCGACTTATACCCGAGTATATACGGTATTAGTAAATCTCAAAAAGGACATCGATTTTATTTGGGTACAGTGTCACACGACTGCGCAATTGTCATTTAAAGTAAAACAGTGCCATATCGCAAAAAATGGCCTGGTCATGAAGAGGGTGGAATCTTCCAGGGCTGAAGTGGTTAAAGACACAAGGACACAGTGGACACCCAGCAAGAGCACAATGTCAGCTGAAGGCATCCAATGTGTCCCTACGCCAAATCCAACCAACAAGCTGTACAGATAAGTGGCAACCAACCACCCCAATCTATAACTAGTCTTGGCAGTAAGGGGCACAAGGAAGGGCTTTTCACATCACAAGCAGAAAATTTTCCAGCACACTTACCGGCTAGCCTGCAAAAACAACCAAATAATAACAGATCACTGCTTTTACTACCTCTAACTATACTAATAGAACTTTAATTCTATTAGTATCTATTATTTTGCCATACAGCCATGTACAGCAGCCCACTTCAACTGCAGTCCCAATGGTTAATTTTCCTTATTCATCATGGCAGCAAAGCAGGGAGGATGTGCTTCCTTGAGCATTAGGGATACTCATCTACTTAGAACCATTGAAGAGGCAAAAAGATCTATCAATGGACCGAATTTCATCACAAGCAATGTTATTACCCCCACCAACTCCTTTATATTAGAACATATGGTGATCTTAAAGCCCAATAACACTTTCATACCAACCCCAATAATCTCTGTATACATACCTTTTTATATAGGTGCCTTTAATATATGGATATGATATTAGGGGTTTTCTTTCTTCTGTAGCGATAACTCCCAGAGAGGCCACTGGAAATAAATCGGGTCCTCCTTAACTGTTCAAAGACTGCCTGCCTGGTTGTCAGGCTCAGTCTTGGGGTGTCTTTTGAAGATTTATTGCAGATATTGACTTAAACAAATGTGGAAGGGGCGGGGATGTTAGGGTGCAGGACACTCAAGGCACAAAATCATATAGGACAGCTTGCCTGGAAAATTCTGTTCCAATGGTATTTGGCCCTTCAGTGACATCCTTCTGATAACTAAGGCCTCAAGAAGTACTTCCACCAGAGCTTCAGGAGAAAGCCACCCACCTCTCCAGCTGAGTTTACAAAGGTAGTTTCCTTCAGACAAGTCTTCTTAAAGTGGTTGTCAACCCGTGACAACCACTTTAACCTACAGGTAAGCCTAGAATAAGACTTACCTGTAGGTGCCCTGCATATCTCCTAAACCTGTACGGTTTAGGAGATCTGCAGTGTACTGTGATGTGCCTACGTCACCGGGCACATCTGCAGTGAAGAATGGCATGTTCCTTCACTGAGATCGTGCTGCGACTGGTGGCTCCCATACCCATGCGTGGGAGTGACATCATGCAACTCCGGCCAGTCACAGAGCCGGAGATCGCGGCCCCAGAAGGAAGAGGGGCAGAAGATGAATCCAGCCTGGAGCGGATGACATCGCTGGATATCACTGGCTTCCAATGCAGGTAAGTGGAACATAATGGGCTAATATGCGATGCATAGTAGCCCATTGTGCTTTTACATTCCAGGGTAACATAGAGGAAGTAAAACCCATCAGGGTTTACTTCCTCTTTAAGGCTCCACGCACACTCACATTTTTTTAAGTCCCTAGAAGCTTTTATTAGCATTTTTCTGCTCCTATAAGCTAAATAGTCTTATCCTATGTGTCCATGCACACTTCTTTAGGCTATTAGCATTTTTTTGAGCTTCAATGTCTAGGAGCAGAAAAAATAGTTTTTGTATAGTCTCTTGGAGCAATTTTCCATCAGAAATGCTCCTAACTCTAATGATTCTGTACAGATGGGATCCGTTTGTGCTGGGGGGTTTATGTTGGAGAGTTCATTTGTGCTGGGTGGGAGTCACCTGTGCTGATGGATCTGTCTTGGGGGGCATTTCTGTAATGAGGTTTTTTTTACTGGGGTTCATCTGTGCTGGGGGTGTTTCTATACTGAGGGGTTTGTACTGGTGGGGACAGTTTGCGATGGGGGTCTGAGCTGGGGAGTGTTTCTATACTAGTGGGGTCCATCTGTGCTGGGAAGGGGGAGTAATCTATGCTGAGAGGCCTGTACTAGGAGGTGTTTCTGTACTTAGGGATTTGAACTGGGGGTCCATCTGTGCTGGGGGGGGGGGGGGGCTGTTTGTGCTGGAGGTCTGTATGGGAGATGAGTAATTTGTGTACTGAGGGGTTTGTAATGTCTGTCTGTGATGGGGTGAGGGGGGTCCTTATGCACTGAGAGGACTGTACTTGGGGGGGGGGGGGGGGGGGTTGGGTTAGTCTGTACTAGGGGTCTGTGGTTGGAGGAGGTTGGTCTGTGCTGGAAGTTGATTTTGTGCTGATTTGGGGATCTATACTGGGAGGAAAGGCTGGACGAGGGGAAATAGGGATGTTAAGAGAATATTGGCTGGGGGTAAAGTGCCCTCTGCATTACACACTCCTGACCTCTGCAGTGTAGACACTTGAGGGGAATTTATCAAAACTGAAGCAGTCAGAATTCGGATCAGCTGTACATGGCAACAGATCAGCTAATAGCTTTAATTTTCAACAAGCTGAAGATAGAAGCTGATTGGCTGACATGCACGGATGCTCCAGATTCTGTCTGCTCGAGTTTTGATAAACTCCCCTCACTGGGGTTTACATTTCATACTCCTGACTACTTCACTCTAAGTACATTGCATTCTTTGTAAAGATAGGCTGTGTGTAGAAAAGCATATGTAACGGAACAGTTGAATTTTATTTAAATCTGCGTGCTGAGGTTTGTATGTATCTGTTGCACACTCACTTCTGGCACAGTTATTAAAGCATATGCCCCTTTAAATCTCTCCCACTGCCACAATTTGACCACACCTACAATGTGGCATGGGGCGCTATGTGCATCGCTATATATTTCCTCACATTGTTTTCTTGGGGGGGGGTGCAAAAAAAATGACCAGCCCCGGGTATCAGATGTGCTAGGTACACCACTGCTAATGAAGCCAGATGTGCTCAGAATAGGCCTGAGCTGGAGCTGCAGTGGTGAGTAACAACCAACAGATTTTAAAGAGCCGATCAGTACAAATACACATGACCACCAATGGCGATCACTTCCACTCACCCAGACAGATCAACATATTTATACTCTATAAGGTCTTGTTCATGCCTATGTATTTTTAGTGCTTTTTGCATTTTGCCGATTCGCACTACAGAACGTGTTCCATAGGAAACCATGTTAAATGGACTGTAGTGCCAGCCTAACACTTACTTAAGCTTGATCTCAGTCCAGCAATGTGCACAAGAGCAGCGGCTCTCCCGGGTCTCTCTCTCCTCATTGACTGAGAGACAACAGCAGGAGCCATTGGCTCCCACTGCTATCAATCAAAGCCAATGAGCAGGGAGTGGCGGTCAGGGCTGAGCCATGCTCTCTGTGTCTTATGGACACAGATAGCGGGGCTCAGGAGCAAGCGCACATGAGTGCCCCCATAGCAAGCAGCTTGCTATGGGGGCAATTTGTAGGGGGGGGCAGTCCTGGCAGGGGACCCGAGAAGAGGAGGATTGGGGCTACTCTGTTCAAAACCATTGCATAGAGAAGGTAAGTATTACATGTTTGTTATTTTTTTTAAATAAAAGCTTTGCCTTTACAAACACTACTTCTGGACCGCCCACCGTGTATGTACATCACTACTTTGACGTTATATGCCGTTGTTATGGCAGCGACTAGCTGCCATAATCAGTATATTTTTACACAGTGGGCGATCCACTTTAACATAAAAGTGGTCCCAGCAATATGTTTCACTCTTTATGTACTTTCCTCGGTATATATTACCATAAGGCGCAATAAGAGTTGTAGACCTTGTTTTGAGTCTGTTCAGAGTTGTCATGTATTCACTGTTGACTTCAAGTCACGTTATATATGTACCTGTCTTTATTCTTAATAAAGCTCATTGGAACAGAAAAAAAAAAGTGGTCCCAGCGGTGGATTCATCGCAAAATCACTTTTATGGGCCACGGGAGAGGTGCTCCCTCCCAACGCTTCCTGGCAATTTCCGCCGCTTACCAGAGAGATCAGCAGCGGTGGAAACAATCCGATACAGATATCCGGATCCGGGCTTTTTTTTTTTTTTTACTGCATTAAGTGTAAAAGTGAGATCTGAGGTCTTTTTGGCCCCAGATCTCATATTAAAGTGACCCTGCCCTGCTTATTTGTATTTACAAGGGATGTTTACATTCCATGTAATAGGAATAAAAGTGATCATTTTTTTAAGGGATAGTGTAAAAAAAGAAACTCGAAATTAAAATAAATAATAAAAAAGTAAAGCGCCCTGTCCCTCCGAGCTTGCGCGCAGAAGCAAACTGATACCCAAATCGCGCCCACATATGTAAGCGGTGTTCAAACCACACATGTGAGTTATCGCCACGATCGTTAGAGAGAGAGCGAGAGCAATAATTCCAGCACTAGACCTCCTCTGTAGCTCTAAACTGGTAACCTGTAGACATTTTTAAAGCATCTCCTATGGAGATTTTTAAGTACTGCAGTTTGTCGCCATTCCACAAGCAATTTTGGAGCATGATATGTTAGGTATCTATTTACTTGGTGTAACATCATCTTTCATATTATACAACAAAAATGGGCTACCTTTACTGTTTTCTTATTTTTTTAATTAACAAAAAAATCTTTTTTCCAAAAATATTGCGTTTGTAAGACCGCTGTGCAAATACGGTGTGACATAAAGTATTGCAATGATTTTCATTCTATTCTCTAGGATCTCTGATAAAAAAAAAAAAATATATATATATATATATATATATATATAAAATGTTTGAGGGTTCTAAGTAATTTTCTAGCAAAAAATACAGATTTTAACTTGTAAACAACAAGTGCCTGAAATAGGCTTGGTCCTTAAGTGGTTAAGAGTGTGGATTGGGGGAATCATTGGCAGAGTCAATTTTAATAAATTCATTCATCTGTAATAATGAACAATGAGTAGTGCAGGTAAAAATAAAATCATTTCTGGTATTATTAGCATACATGTGATATTTTATAATGTTATTTGTACCTGGCATTCAACCAGCCAGGGTCGTGACCTCCTGACTTCAAACGAGTGTCTTATAAAAAGTGAATAGTGTACAGAAGTTATCCACATCAACCTGGCCACATGCATCTTTTATAACTGTTTAGTATTACAGCTTTTCAGTAACCCCATTGTGAATACACAGCGTACATTTTTAATTATAACTTGGCTGCCTTTACAAAGCGCTCACCTTACATCAAGGCTCAGTTTCATTCTATTTATAAAGGCTTTAACTGAGGTCATTTGTTAGTGATATCAGTTTAAGTAAACCTTCCTGAAATAACATATAGTTGATGTGTTCCTTTATTAAAACCCAATTCCAGCCAAAATGTTTATTTCAGTTTTCAAAAGAATGGGGAAAGGTTGGTACTGTTGTCAGATTTAAGACGTGGTCTGTAGAGTTGATCGAACCCCTGGATGTTCGGGTTCAGTGGGTTCGGCCGAACTTCGGGAAAAAGTCCGGGTTCGGTACCGAACTTGACCCGAACTTTACCCCGAACCCCATTGAAATATATGGGGACCCGAACTTTTTGGCACAAAAATGACTGTAAAAAAGTCCTGGAAAGTGCTAGAGGGCTGCAAAATGATTTTAGAACAATAATCTGTCCCTTACAGCAACAGCAGGAACCTGACCCTATAGGAGTAGAAGATGATTTTAGAACAATAATTTGTCCCTCTAAGCAGTAGACTCTACCTAGTCCAGTCAGATCGTTCTGTAATGCAGGATGAGATTTGCAATTTGTCCCTAAAAGCAGTAGTAGTAGTAATATCTACCTATCTATCTATCTGCAATCTGTCCCTCACAGCACCGGCAGCACCCTCTCCCTACACTACCCAGAGAGCATGTGACATGCAGCACTAAGTGACTCCAGCTTATAAAGAGGCTGGGTCACATGATGCACTGGCCAATCACAGCCATGCCATTTGTAGGCATGGCTGTGATGGCTTCTAAGGGCAAACCAGCGAAACGCTTGTTGATTGGCTGCCCTGCAGCTATTCAACATGCGTGATCAAATACCCGAACCCAGAACTCGAACCCAAAATGTCCGGGTTCGGGTCCGGGTCACGGACACCCAAAAGTTTGGTACGAACCCAAACTTTACAGTTCGGGTTCGCTCAACTCTAGTGGTCTGTGTCCCTATGGAGGAGATTTATCTTCTCTTGTTAATCTTTCTCAAACCAGTCTCCTGTATGGAAATGAGGGGGAATTTAGTTTTAATTGCTGCCTGTGCCCTCGTTGTGAATTCCCCCAATCTTTCTGCCCTCTCTGACACCTAGAAAATGGACAAGAAGTGGGCAGATTTTCTCTAATTTCTGTCAAACAAATAAAATGTAAGGAGAAAAGCTCCAAATGTGGACTCCATAAAATGTTGCTAGCCCAATTCACAAAATCATGGAGTGCGTGGGCTCATTTGAGAAGACCTCATTTCATAACAAATGCCCATATTTAATCTGCAAGAGAAGAGATGAGTAAGACGTTGGTTAGGGTACCACCCTAGTAGGACAACTTCCATCCACCAAACAACCTCCTTCCCCTTATTTATCTCTTTCTTTTTGCCCTATCCAATTTCCTTGAATACTTCCTTTGTATTCTTTGAATATTCTCATCCCCACATAAGTTTGAGCCAACTTAGTAGAAACAAGGTTTTGCTTCCTCATATCAAAGCTGTATTCCTGATGACTGGTAATCTAATAACTGGTTTGCAATGATCTAGAAGCAGCAGAAGAGGTGGAGGAATTACAAGTCTACAGAGTGAATGAAGTAGAAGCAGGAAGATCCTTGAATTGAAGGTCTTCAGATTTTTGGCTTGCAAGAACAATGATCAGCACAGTAGTGACATCATAAAATCTCATTAAAAATTAGCGATCAGAAACAGCAGTGCATTGGATGATCTCACACTGCAGATAAATAACTATGAAACCATAAAGCCTAGTACACATGGGCCGAATGTAGTGTTGCCACCTCATCCCTTTACACCCAAACACATATTAATTACGCAGTTTCTGTGGCTGATTAAGGTGGTAATTAAACTCACTTGGTGCCTTATTTGCATTAAATTAGCCTCAGAACAACCTGTGTAATTCATATGTGTTTGGTTTTAAAGGGATGAGGTGGCAACCCTAGCCAAATGTTAGGCAGCATTGGCCTGTGTGTAAAGGAGTCAGTCCGACAGAAGCCTGCTGTTCAGCTGGCTTTTGTCGAAGAGACATGGCCAAAAACGGTCTGCTGATGGCTGAGAGTGGTGACCGGAGTGTTCTGGTGGGGTACGGGCATCCCCTCGTCAGAATACAATAGCACAGCAGGGGAGATTGCTGTACTAACATTGGATAGTTAGTACAGCAGCTCCTCCTGAGTTGTCAGTTTTGTTTTTTTATTCAGCCCAGTTGAATACGAGGCTTAAGGCATGGGAAGTGCTCTGCTATTTTCCATTAGGGCACCAAGACAATATGTAAATAATAGGCTTACAGCCTTTGCATAATTAATATTTCTAGATTTGTAAAGCGAATGCGCAAATTAACCACTTAAGGAATGGAAGGATTTGCCCCTTTACTGACCAGGCCTTTTTTTTGCAATACGGCGATAATAAATATCCCAAAAAAAATGTAAAAAAACAAATGTATTCATCAGTTTTGGTCCCTTAAAAAGTGGGAGGCACATATACAAACTGTTGTAATTCCTACACCGTTCACCTGATTTGGATGTAAATACCCTCAAATTAAAGCTGAAAGTCTGCAGTTAAAGCACATCTTGTTTGTTTCATTTCAAATCCATTGTGGTGGTGTATAGAGACAAAAACATTAGCATTGTGTCAATGTCCCAATATTTATGGACCTGACTGTATGTCTGACAGTACATGTTTCCTATAACCGCTTGCCGACCACGTCGCATACATTTACTGCTGCAATGTGGCACTGTCTTATGAATCATCGCCTATAAACGCGGCTTGCTTGTGCGTGCCGTGATTGCCTAGCACTAGCAGAGAGGAAGAACGGGGAACAGCCAATGTAAACACAACGGTTCCCCACTCTGTTAATGGGCATGTAAGGGATCTACTGATCCTTGTTGAGGATGGGCTCAGGTGTGTTCGCAAGTGCACGTGCCCGAGCCCGCTGGGAAGTGAACCCTGCACTACGCCAATCACAGGTAATGAGACATTTGGCCGATGCGCAGTTCAGGGTTCACTTCCCGGCGGGCTCGGGCACGTGCACTTGCAAACACGCCTGAGCCCATCCTAAATCCCTGTCACTGGGATCAGTTAGCTCTCTTATGCCCTTGGCAGCCAGCCCCCTCAAGTTAGAACACGCCTAGGGAACAGAGATAACCCCTTAATTGCCCCCTGCAGGTTAACCCCTTCACTGCCAATGACATTTGTACAGTAATCAGTGGACATTTAAATTTCTGATCCCTGTATAAATGTCATTGGTCCCAAAAAAGTGTCAAAAATGTCCGACATGTCCGCTGCAATATCGCAGTCCCTAAAAATTACAGATCGCCGCCATTACTAGTAAAACATTTTAAATAAGTAAATTGCCCAAAAGTGATGAATAAATTAGTTTTTTTTATTTTTTTTATATGTATTTTAGCAAAAAGTAAGAAATATTGTTATTTTTTTTGCATAATTGTTTTGTTTTTATCGGTGATCAGAAATTATGCAGAGGCGATCAAATACCACCAAAAGAAAGCTCTATTTCTGGGAAAAAAAGGACGCAAATTTTGTTTGGGTACAAAGTCGCAGGACCGCAAAATTTTCAATTAAAGCGACGCAGTGCCGAATCACAAAAAGTGCTCAGGTCCTCAAATGCAAAATCCTTCCGGGGCTGAAGTGGTTAAAGTGAATTTCCAGAAAAAAGAATTGAAGTTCTTTTTAGTTCTGGATAGACTGAGAAAGGGTTAGAACCCCTGTTGGCTTTTACTGCTATCTGAAGCTCCGCTAGATCAGCTTCATCTTACATCGTGTCTTGGTGACAACAATTTCACCAGATAGAAGGTATGGGTAATGCACCAATAGCAAAACAGAAACTTTTATTACTGTCTGCATTCTTATCACAAACTCTCTCTTGGTTTTTGTCTGATAAAACCATTGTCCTTGGTGGATGGAGGAATTCCCTCCTGGCTATTGTAGTCTGACAGCCGCTACTCCCACAGCTGTTAGAATACCTAAACAGTGACTGCATCTAATTAGCTGCTGAGAATTTTCCACACGGATAATTTTCTGCAGATTTTTGTCTTCAGATTTACCAAAACCATGTAGTGCAAGGGCCTGCCTGATTGCATACAAATTGAAAGTCTTAAGCTTCATACACACATGCCGATTATCATACAACCGCACGTCCAACTTTTGTCCAAATTGGCTGTTGCCAGTTGTGTCTGGCGTACTGACAGTAGTCAAGTAATCATCCAACAAAGCCGTAGGTAGTGACGTGTTACGAGCGTATAAAGAGGAAGTTCAGGTGAATGTGATTTGTGAATTAAGAACGCAGGTTTACACGAACGGACACTTCCTGGATTCCGAGCATACGTGTTTGTACTTACAACTTTTGTTGGGCCAACTTCTGTACACACGAGCTGAAAATTGGCCAACTCCTTGTTGGCCAACAAAAGTTTTCTAGTCTTCTCAAACAACTTCTGTTGGATGATAATTGGTAGGGATGGTGTTAGTGTTCGGATCGAACGTAAGTTCGGGTGTTCCCGAACATTATGGGGCGTTCGCGGCAACTTCACGCACCCCATAATGTTTTAAAATGTCAGCGGAATGCTGCCCGCTGATTGGCCAAAGCATGCACATGACCTGCATGCTTTGGCCAATCAGCGGGCGGCCTGCTGTGAGAGCTTTGATTGTCTAAAGGCATCCTGCCTTTAGCCAATCACTGCACAGCATCCGGCAAGCCCCGCCCATATGATGTCACAGCCCCACCCCAGGGTGTGCCATCATAGGGGCGGGGCCTGTCGGGTGATGTCAGCGGGTGGCCCCGCCCCATGCCAATATAAGGCACAGCACACAGCGGAGGGGGCATTCGTGAAGGAGATCACGTCGTGTCAACATGGGAAGAAGAAGAGAGGAAGAACAGAGGGAAGAGGACAGCGGAGAAGACCGTCAAAAGAGCAGAAGATGCCGCACAGAAGGAGAAGAAAGAAGATCCCTCAGAAGATGGAAGACCCCGCAAAAGAGCCGAAGAAAGAAGACGCCGGAGAGAGGAGAAGACGCCGGAGCTGATTTAATAAAATATTTTAAAAACTTGTGTAGTGTGGTTTTTTTTGTACATATTTTTTTCCAGGTAAATGGGTAGGGGTACGATGTACCCCATACTCATTTGCATAAGGTGGGGGGCCAGCATCTGGGGGCCCCCTTGTTAAAGGGGGCTTCCAGATTCCGATAAGTCCCCGCCCGCAGACCCCGACAACCACCGGCCAGGGTTGTCTGGAGGAGGCCCTTGTCCTCATCAACATGGGGTCAAGGTGCTTTGGGGTGGGGGGCGCAGAGCCCCCATGTCCCGAAGCACCCATACTTCCCATGTTGAGGGCACGCGGCCTGGTATGGTCCAGGGGGGGGCGCTCGCTCGTCCCCACCCCCTTTCCTGGCCTGCCGGGCTGCGTGCTCAGATAAGGGTCTGGTATGGATTTTGGGGGGACCCCACGCCGTTTTTCGGCATGGGGTACCCCTTAAAATCCATACTAGACCAAAGGGCCTGGTATGCTCCTGGAGGGCACCCCATGCCAATTTTTTTAATTTAAATTTGGTGGGAGTTCCCCTTCATGATCCCAAGAGCACAAGTCGCATGCCAAAGTCGGATCAGTGAGAACACTGATCCGACTTTGATCCGACTTCAATGCCTTTCAATGGGCTGAAGTAGGATCAAAGTCGGACAAAAGTAGTACAGGAACCTTTTTCAAAGTCGGTCCGACTCTGAAAAACACAAGTCGGGCCAGTTAAGACGGCTCTCATAGGGAATCATTGTTTTTGTAACGTAATGCGACTTGTGCTCCTCATGTCGGTCCGAGAATCGGACTAGTGCAAACCCAGCCTAAGGGTTACAAATGGTTTCCAGATTCATTATAGTAAGCAATTAACAATTTAATCAATGTCTAATTGTTACAGGTGTCCTATATAACACATTAGGTGTATGGTCACTTGTAGGTATTTGGTCTTTGAAGAAGGGCGTTATAGATGTTAGCCTGAAACTGTTACCATGTATACCATGTAACTTTGGACTTTTTTCTTTTTGTTTGTGCAGCAATCCCTCTTCTCATATATATATATAGAAAGATAGATATATACAGTATCTATATATATATATATATATGGATATACAGTCAGGTCCATAAATATTGGGACATCAACACAATTCTAATCTTTTTGGCTCTATACACAACCACAATGAACAAGATGTGCTTTAACTGCAGACTTTCAGCTTTAATTTGAGGGTATTTACATCCAAATCAGGTGAACGGTGTAGGAATCACAACAGTTTGTATATGTGCCAAGGCCCAAGGCCCAGGTTTTCACCACCTGTTGGACTGGAGCATGTCATCACAATTTTTAACCACTTAACGCGAATCGTCTTTTATAAATGGTGCAGCTTTAAGTGGAAGTATCGGGGTATAGCCTGCAGCTACAGGCTATACCCCGGTATAGTTTTTTTAGAGCAGGCGGCCGGCTATCCAGTGATAATAGCCGATCCGGCGCGGAAGCTGCTCGGTCTTTATCCCAGGGAGCGGGAGGGGCCACCATCCGCCGCCCTTCTCTGGTCTCACGTCCCATCAGGAGACCGGAGCTGCGATCCAGCACTTCTGGCCTCTGAGTAGAGTCCCTGTGGTAGCCGGAATTCAGCTTCAATCGGGACTCCTTCGTACATTTCCGGAAGCAACGTCAGAACGTCACTTCTGGTTTACTCGGCAGGAAACTACGCCGGTGTTAAAAAAATGACAGTATTCAGAATCACCATTTTTGGTGATCTGAATACTGTGAAGTGCAAAGGAGGGATGGGGAGCTTTTAGACCCCCAGCACTCCATAGAGTGTACCTGTCACCATATATTACTATAACAGGGGATGTTTACACCCCTTGTGATAGCAATAAAAGGGATCAGATTTTTTTTTAAAAGGAACAGTGTTAAGAGGAAAAACATAATAAAAGAATAAAGAAAAAAAAAATTTAAAGCGCCACCGTAACTGGGAGCTCGCGCAGCAAAGAAAACGCATATTTAAGTCACACCCGCATATGAAAACGGTGTTCAAACCACACATGTGAGGTATCGCCACGATCGCCAGAGTGTGAGCAGTAATTCTAGCAAAAGACCTCATTTGCACCTCTAACCTGGTAACCATAAAAAAAATTTAAAGCGTCGCCTATAGAGATTTTTAAGTACCCGAGTTTGTCGCCATTCCGAAAGTGTGCGTAATTTTTAACCCTAACATGTATGGTATCTATTTACTCGGCGTAACATCCTCTTTCACAATATACCAAAAAAATTGAGCTAACTTTACTGTTGTCTTATTTTTTTAACTCAAAAAAGCGTTTTTTTTTCAAAAAAATTGCCCTTGAAAGACTGCTGCGCAAATACCGTGTGACAAATAGTATTGCAAAAATATCCATGTTATTCTCTAGGGTGTTTGAAAAAAATATATAATGTTTGGGGGTTCTAAGTAATTTTCTAGCAAAAAAAATGATTTTAACTTGTAAATAACAAGTGTAAAAAAGGGCTCCGGGGCTTAAGTGGTTGAACTAATTTACAACATCAGGTCCAGTTCCTCCATCCAACAAGAGTAACTTCAAGGGGTTACGGTGTTCTGGCACCGGCAACACCCAAGGCCCAATTTTTGGCCACCTGTTTGACTGGGGGCTTTCGTCAGAATTTGTAAACTAATTTACAACATCAGGCCCAGTTCCTCCGTCCAACAAGAGTAACTGCAAGGGGTTGCAGTGTTCTGGCAATGCCAACACACAAGCCCACTTTTTTGCCACCTGTTTGACTGGGGGATTTTATCACAATTTTTTAACTAATTTACAACAGCAGGGTCCGCTCCAAAATAAACAAAAAAATGACGTGCGGTTCCCCCCAAAATCAAAACCAGGCCCTTCAGGTCTGGTATGGAATTTAAGGGGAACCTTGTGCCAAATTTTTTTTAAAAAATGATGTGCAGTTCCCCCCAAAATACACACCAGGCCCTTCAGGTATGGTATGGAATTTAAGGAGAACCCCATGCCAAAATTTTTTAAAAAATGACGTGCGGTTCCCCCCAAAATTCAAACCAGGCCCTTCAGGTCTGGTATGGAATTTAAGGGGAACCCCGTGCCAACATTTTAAACAAAAATGACGTGCAGTTCCCCCCAAAATCCAAACCAGGTCCTTCAGGTCTGGTATGAAATTTAAGGGGAACCCCGTGCCAATTTTTTTAAAAAAATTACGTGCGGTTCCCCCCAAAATCCAAACCAGGCCCTTCAGGTCTGGTATGGATTTTAAGGGGAACCCCGCGCCAAATTTAAAAAAATGGCATGGCCCCCCCCAAAATCCAAACCAGACCCTTATCCGAGCGCCCCCCCCCTCCGAACCATACCAGGCCACATGCCCAAAACACGGGGGGGATACTTTGAGGTCCCCCCCAAAGCACCTTGTCCCCACATCCCCACAACTCTGGCCGAACCATACTAGGCCACATGCCCTTCAATCTTCATCTTCATCTTGATCTTCTTTCCCCGCCGCCGCTCTCTCTACTGGTGCAGTCCGGCCCCTCTGTGTTTTGCCGAATGGGCGGTCTTCACAATGACAGTACTTTTATAAGAAGGGGCGGGACCACCCAGTGACATAACTGAGTGAACCAGCCCCCTTCTGACATCATGTGATGTCAGAGGGGGCGGGTCACCCATTTACATCACGGGTGGCCCCGCCTCTTCTTATAAAAGAACTGTCATTGTGAAGACCCCCCATTCGGCACAACGCGCAGGGGCGGACTACACCAGTAGAGAGTGTGGCGGCAGGGAAAGAAGAAAGAAGATGAAGATTGAAGATGAAGAGAGGAAGACTAAAAGAAGAAGAAGACCAGAAAAAGGAGAGGGCCAGGAGAAGATGGAGGAAGAAGAAAGAAGAAAAGAGCTATAATACAAAATAAAGGACTTGTCAAAAACTGCGTAATGGTTTTTTTACACTACACTCCTTTTTTAGTGAATGGGTAGGGGTACAAAGTACCCCAAACCTATTCACATGGGGGGGGGTCGGGATTCCAGATTCCGATAAGCCCCCCTGCCCGCAGACCCCCACAAGCACCGGCCAGGCTTATGGGGAAGAGGCTCTTGTCCCCATCAACAAGGCACCCATACTCCCCATGTTGACGGCATGTAGCCTGTTACGGTTCAGGAGGGGGGGGCACTCGCTCGTCCCCCCCATCCTAGCCGGCCAGGACTGCATGCTCGGATAAAGGTACGGTTTGGGGGGACCCCCACGTCAAATTTGTTTAAAATTTGGCACGGGGTTCCCCTTAATATCCAAACTTGACCCGAAGAGCCTGGTTTGGACTGGGGGGGGGGGGGATGTAATTTTGCTCTGGCTATGTTCTACACCTCACAGAGATGTGCCCTTTTACACACAGACTGAGGACACCCCTCAGGCACAATATTTAAAGGGATTTTTCATTTTTTTTTTCACTTTTAAGCATTATTAAAATCACTGCTCCTGAAAAAATGATTGATTTAAAAACCTTTTTTTTCATTGATACGTGTCCCCTAGGGTAGGACCCGGGTTCCCATACACTTTTTAGGGCAATAACATTGCATATAAGCCTTTAAAATGAGCACTTTTGATTTTTCATGTTCGTGTCCCATAGACTTTAATGGTGTTCGGATGTTCGCCCTGAACTTTTTGTCTGTTCGCATGTTCTGGTGCAAGCCAAACTGGGGGGTTTTCGTCTCATTCCTAATAATTGGAAATTGGCTGTTGAATCGTGCGTACTAAAGCCCCGTACACATGCGCCGATTGTCATACAACCACGCGTCCAACTTTTGTCCAAATTGGCTGTCTGTGGTTTTGTCTAGCGTACTGACAAGCAGTCAAGTAATCGACCGATAAAGCCGAACATAGTGACGTGCTACGAGTGTATAAAGAGGAAGTTCAGGTGTTTATGAATAGTGAATTACGGATGCAGGTTTACACAACCGAACACTTCCTGGATTCCGAACATTTGTGTTTGCAATTCCAACTTTTGTTGGGTCAACTTCTGTACAGACGAGCCGAAAATTGGCCAATGCCTCGTTGGTCAACAAAAGTTTTCTAGTTTTCTCAGACAACTTCTGTTGGATGATAATTGGAAATTGACTGTTGACTCGTGCGTAGTAACAGTCAGATTATCGGACAACAGGCTGTTGTACGACCGTTGTTGGCCGATAATTGTATCCTGTGTACGAGCCATTAAGGTTTGACCTCATATTATATGGTTTTGGTAAATCTGAAGAGGAAAACCTGCATAAAATCTAATAGTGTGTATGGGGTCTAAAGCCTCGTACTGACAATCCGATTTTCGGACGACAGATTATCCGTTTTTTGTTGGATGCTAGTCTCATGTTGAAAGTGAAGAGCATACTAACAATACGAAAATTTTCGGACAACCGAACTCAGAAGTGACGTAATGTTTTGAATATTTTTGCATTTTTTTTAGTTTCTGAGCATGCGTAGTCTCGGTCGTACAAATTTTTTCGTACAAAAGCCGAACTAACAGAACGAAAATCGGACGTTGCGTTGACGTACGACAAAAATGTACCAGTCTGCACATCCAGCCTTTGTCTGCCGAAAAATCAAAAGCGTCTGCCGAAAGGAGCGTACTAATGGTAAGAATTTCAGATGACAGGCGGTTGAACGAAAATTCCCAATCCGAAATTTGCACCATATGTATGGGCCTTTAGTCTAGGTTCACAACTATGCGGCTGCGCATTCTGCATTTTTTCCTGTTTTTTATCGCGTTTTCAGATCAATTTTGCTGCGATTTGCAGTTTTTTTATGTTGTTTTGGGGGGGGGGGATTTGTTGCTGGGCAGATTTAAAAACGCAAACCCAAATTGCAGTAAAACGCATCATAAATGCATCAAAAAAGCAACACTTGCGTTTCTGGTGCAGCTCCATTGAAGTCTATTGCATGCAAAACACAAACTGCAGTGAGAAAAAAAGTCCCCGACCCTTTCCATAAAATGCAACGCCGCAAAACACACAGATGTGAACTACATCCATAGGAAACCATGTCAAATGGACTGTAGCGCGTTTCTGCAAACTGCAAAACGCAGTAAAAACGCATAGGTGTGAACCTAAGACTGCTTTCCTGCACAGTTGGTGAAGGTTTGACACTAAAGTTCTGTGTTCCCCAAATCCCAATCACAGGAACCAAGGCAGAGAACTTCTGGGTTTTCCAATCTGACTATATAGTGTGCAGTTGTATATCTTATTAATTAATCTGATAAGTAAATGGATTTACCAAACTAGATTGAATTCTACTACCATTATCTTTTTAGAATTCTAAATTTTAGATTAGTAATAATACCAATAAACAATCCCAAATTAGAATTAGCGTTAAAAAATGAAAGCTTGTGGACTTTTCATTCATTATTAACGTAAAAAATTGTAATTTCTCAGATACAGTTAAATATTAATGCAGCAAATATGCTGCATACTAAAAGTGTGATAGTGAGTATAAAAAGTCGGTACAGAAGGAAATGTGGCTATGTAATCTGTACAATGGTGGTTAAGTAATTTTATTGAGGCTGGTTTTCCTTTAATACAGAACATGCTACATCTCATGTATTTTCATTATTTGTTTCATTATCTTGTTACAACAGATTATATGGTCACTGGAGTGAAACCAGTCTCAGTTGGTCCGCTGTGTAAATAGAGATTCATATACAGTGGAACCTTGGATTACAAGCATAATCTGTTCCTGGAGAATGCTTGTAATCCAAATCACTTGTATATCAAAGCACGTTTCCCCATAGGAAACAATGGAAACTTAGATAATTCGTTCCACAACACTGCTTGTCAATGCAGTACTGTATGTGGCCAGGGGTTCGGGGGAGCGGGTGTATGCAATACCGTATATGGCCAGAGGTGTGGTGGTGCTGGTGAGGCTCAGAAATGGTCGGAAACATTCGGAAGAACTGTTTACACTTTCCGTATTTCCGAATGCTTCGGAGCGTCTCCGAGGCTCACCAGCGCCCCCGCACCTCTGCCCACATTTCAAGCATAATCCGTTCCTGGGGAATGTTTGTAATCCACATCATTTGTATATCAAAGCAAGTTTCCCCATAGGAAACAATGAAAACTCAGATAATTTGTTCCACAGTGACTGCTTGTCAATGCAGTACTGTATGTGTAACAGGTGTGTCTCACCGCTCCAGGCTCCTCTCTGGATACTCAGTGCCGCTGGGTGCACACCCCGGCTCGCTACCGCAGCATAACGGAACAGAAAAACAATTGGCGGCACTCCATGAGCAATGCTGGTACTGTATTTATTTGCAAAATTCAGCCATACAGGGTACAAGACAGGTAGGTAGACGCGTTTCACTCAAACATGAGCTTATTCATTATTATTCAGTAATGAATAAGCTCATGTTTGAGTGAAACGCGTCTACCTACTTGTCTTGTACCCTGTATGGCTGAATTTTGCAAATAAATACAGTACCAGCATTGCTCGTGGAGAGCCGCCAATTGTTTTTCTGTTCCAGTACTGTATGTGGCCAGAGGTCCGGGGGCGCTGGCGTATGCAATACCGTATATGTTCAGGGGTGTGGTGGTGCTGGCAAGGCTTGGTGACAGTCGGAAACATTCGGAAGCGCTCGGGAACTGTTTACACTTTTGGTATTTCCGAGTATTTTCAAATGCTTCCGAGCGTCTCCTAGGCTCACCAGCACCCCCGCACCTCTGCCCACATGCGGTATTGCATGCACAGAGGCTTAATCCTGCTCGTTTTGCGAGACAGCACTCGCAAACCAAGTCAGGATTTAAAAAAAACAGCTCGTATTGTGAAACGCCTGTTAACCGCGTTACTCGCAAACCGAGGTACCACTGTATTCTGGAAATGATTGTAGAATTGTACCCAGTACCCTTGTAATGCTACGAGTCCCTCCTTTACCCAATAGTGAATTTTCAGAACAGATACTTAGCTCCAGGCACTGTAGAATTGTAGGATACATCACCTGTGTGTTCTGGCTGCAGTAACCATGTGGCAGTCATCGTTATTTTTTGTGATTCATGAGAGAAGAAAGCAATATATGAAAAGGTTCCGAAGTTTGTGATAATTTGTTAATTAGGAAATACATAATGGAGAAATATATATTTTTATGACTGTTGCATGATTTATGTAATTTCTGTAGATAGGCATCCGTTGGAGAAATGTGTTGCCAGAATTAACTGTCCATGTTTTGTCTGGTTGCAGGTGTAAGACAGGGCCGGGACTAGGAGTGGGCAAAAGGGACGGCTGCCCTGGGCACTGTGGTATCATTTGAAATGGGGGGGGGGGGCACATT
>BLSH010308114.1:831154-857028 GCA_018402905.1 Glandirana rugosa
AGCGAGCGCCGCCGGATTACACAGATCTGGGATCTCCAGTTTACTTGGCACTTGCAATCACATACAGTCCCGCCTCCTGGATGGCTCGTAGGTTAGACGTCACATGTCCCAGAATTGGACCAGTGTTCTGTCCATCCTATGAGCCAGTCCAGGAGGCGAGACTGTGTGTGACTGCAAGCACCAAGTAAACAGGAGATATCAGATCTGTGTAATCCGGCGCTGGTGAGTCTGCATTGATGGGCAATGGGGAAACTGCAGATGGGCAAGGGGGAGGCTGCAGATGGGCAATGGAGAGGCTGCAGATGGGCAGTGGAGAGGTTTCAGATGGGCACTGATCAGGCTGCATTAATGGGCACTGGTGAGGCTGCAGATGAGCATTGATCAGGCTGCAATGATGGGCAATGGAGAGGCTGCAGATGGGCACTGATCAGGCTGCAATTATGGGCAATGGAGAGGCTACAGATGAGCACTGATCAGGCTGCAATTATGGGCAATGGAGAGGCTACAGATGGGCACTGATGAGGCTGCAATGATGGGCAATGGCGAGGCTGCAGGTGGGCACTGATCAGGCTGCAATGATGGACAATGGAAAGGCTGCTTGATGGGCACTGATCAGGCTGCAATGATGGGAAATGGCGAGGCTGCAGATGGGCACTGATCAGGCTACAATCATGGGCAATGGAGAGGCTGCAGATGGGCACTAATCAGGCTGTAGTGATGAGCAATGGTGAGGCTGCAGATGGGCACTGATCCAGCTGCAATGATGGACCATAGAGAGGCTGCAGATGGGCACTGATCAGGCTGCAATGATGGGCAATGGAGAGGCTGCAGATGGGCACTGATCACGCTACAATCATGGGCAATGGAGAGGCAGCAGATGGGCACTGATCAGGCTGTAGTGATGAGCAATGGTGAGGCTGCAGATGGGCACTGATCCAGCTGCAATGATGGACCGTAGAGAGGCTGCAGATGGGCACTGATCAGGCTGCATTAATGAGCACTAACCCTTAGTTTGCTTCAAAGTTCTTTATTTAAAATTGAAGTTTTTTACCTGAATCGTCCCTCTTAAAATTAAGGTGCGTGTTATATGCCAATAAATATGGTAATTATTGCAACAAAAGTTGATTTTATTATGTTATCTTGGAATGGTCCATTGATTTTTATTTTGTTATCCGGGTTAAAAAAACAGACAACTCCAGTGCCTTACCTGTGTGCAGATTTCTCCGATAATTGTACATGTTTGCAAACTGAGACTTTTGTTTATGAAGAAATATGAAAAGAAGCAAGTTTTCATATCCCTGGTCTGTATGGAGCGTTTGTATTTGGCGCATACTATAGTATGTAAACCTTTCCAGTTAATAATAATTTTAATGAGAACTTACAATTTGGTCTTTAATTACAGTTATTTCTAAAATCGTATTTTATTGGAAAACGATATACATCTAAGCTAATACCCAATACAATTTAAAAATCTCAGAAGTATTCAGAGCATTTTCTATGGATACATAAAGAAACCTCCAGTGAGAGCCATTAAATGAATTGTAAATTAATTTTTTAAAATATAATATTTTAGAGCTGGAGGCAAGGAGCAATGAAACTTTGAAGTGGGACGTCTAGAAAGAGGTGAGGTCAGAAAAATTTCCTCATTGACATTTACTTGGATATATCACCAGCTCTCCTTTGGGTTTTATCATGCACATGAAAATTATTTATGATTAGCATTGCAGTTATTGAAAGCCAGACAATGATTGATCTGCAACCAGTAAAAAAAATAACGATTAGCAATTTGTCATTAAGAATGTTATTTTGTATCTGCATGAAGGTTTAATTGAAAATTAAACAAGATACAAGATTATGCTGAGATGGAGAGTTTATATACTGTATAACCTTTTGACTCTGCAGGAAATTCGTTCCCAGACAAAAAGAAGCTTTATTTCAAGGGATGTTTTTTTCTTTTTTTGTCTGCAGGGGGAAAGACAATCCAGTGTCTGCTTGGTTTGTTTTATCCAAGCAAACAGCTAAGTACACAGTTGAATTCATATATGTTTACTATACAACCTGCCAAAGTATTTGTAAATCACTACAGCTAATCTTGTGATTAGGGATGAATGAAGTGTTTTTGGCAAGATTGATTTTGACACAAAATTAAAATAAAGGCCATCTGCAAAATTTTGCTGCGCTCTCAGTTTTGCTTTTAATTTAGAGGATTGGATTTTATTAAGGGGCGAATTAAGGGTAGATTCATTTATTTCATTTAGTGTGTTCTTGCTTTATGTACAACAATAGGGGCAGGGTGCTTCTAAGAGTATCAATACATTTAGATCTGGAGAGTAAACCAGTGTAAGCTGCTCATCTTTTTTAGTGGCCAGGAAAACACAAAATGTGTATCACAGCAAACAGATTGGATTTTAATTTTCCACGTTATATGGGTTTCAAAATGGATTTACGGTGATCTTCAACTGCTAGGGGATAAAAGGATAGAACATCTAAGCTTGGTTACATCTGACAGCAAAGATGTACCCACAGAAAAGGACTTACCAGAATTTGATGCCAAGTATAATATCACTTGACTCAAGTGCTATTTAAAGTGGTAGTAAAAAGAGTCCGGGTTCGGGTCCTCGTCTTTGACACGGACCCCGAACCCCATATTTCAGCCGGAGGGAGCCATATCAGTGTTCTAAAATCATTTTAGAACACTGATATGGCTCCCTCCGGTTGAAATAGACTTTTCTCACACAGTTTGAAGATTATTTTACAACACTGATATGGCTCCCTCCGGTTGAAATAGACTTTTCACACACAGTTTGAAGATGATTTTAGAACAGTAATCTTTCCCTTAAAGCAACAGCTGGAACATTTCCCTATTGAATTTGGAGATGATTTTAGAACAATAATCTTTCCCTTAAAGCAACAGACTCTACCTAGTCCAGTCAGATTGTTCTGTGCAGCAGGGTGAGGTGTGAAATCTGTCCCTCAAAGCAGCAGTACTAGTATCTCTCCCTAGTCCACAATCAGATCATTCAGTAATGCAGGATGAGATGTTCTGCAATCTGTCCCTCACAGAGCCAGCAGCATCCTCTCCCTAAACTACCCTGAGAGCATATGACATGCAGCACGGTGACTCCAGCCCCATATAGAGACTGGTCACATGGTGCACTGGCCAATCACAGTCATGCCATTAGTAGGCATGGCTGTGATGGCTTCTAGGGAAAACCAGTGAAACACTTGTTGATTGGCTGCCCTTGGCAGCTTTTCAACACATGTAATAAAATACCAGAACCCCGGACCCGAACCCGGACTTTTTTTGAAAAGTCCGGGTCCCGGACACCCCAAAGTTCGGTACGGACCTGAACTTTACAGTTCGGGTTTGCTCAACTCTAGTAGTAAACCCTCATATCATTTTCAGCCAAGGAAGCTGCCATCTTGGCCTCTATTTCACCTACAACTGCCATGATGCTGCACATGTGATCAGCTATGACACCAGCCATTGGATGGTTTGACAGTTTGGTTTAGATCACAACCAATGGGAGTGTTACATTTCTGGCATGTGCCAAAAATGGAACTGGTTTTAAACTGTTCAATGGATGGGTTTACTACCGCTTTAATGGTGGATATCCACAAGGTGCAAACCAGAGGAAGTCAATCGCACCAGGCCTCCTAGATAAAAAAACTCCAAGTTTAAGATAATTAGTTCAAAAAATGTTTCTTATAGCTCACATCACTCCCATTTCAGGAGTTACTCCTGAAGAGGAAGTGATATATGCTCCAAAATGCAGACAAAATAGTGCTAGAGCCAAGTGATATTATATCCAGCATAAAAATCGAATTAGTCCTTTCCTGTATTTGCTGTCAGATGTAAATGCCCCTATATGTTATATCCTTTGTTCCCCTAGTGACTGAACATTACTATGAATGCATTTTGGAATCCATATAACATAATTAAATTCCAAGCCTGTTTGCCCTGATACATATTTTTGTGTTTTCCCGGCCACCTGCAAAGGGGAGCAGTTTACATTGATTCACTTTCCAGATCTGGATTAAATAATACTCTTAGAATGCACTGGTTTCTTTTATTTTTTCAGTATAATTCCTCCTAAAATTATCATTAGGTAGCTGCTTGTGGAGTGTTTACTACAGACATCTTCTGCATGGATCTTCTGCGTGGAATTCTCAGGTTTTCCATATTTGCAAGAGTTTTTTTAATTTTTGTGTTTCCCTTTTTCATATAATTTTTCATTTTTTTTTTCTTTCTGTGAAAAAATATATATTAATGAAGCTAAAGAGGGGGCTTTTTTGGCACAAAAAAGGTCTAGAATAATTAAACCCTTAAAAGCCCATGTCACACCTAAAAAACAATTTAATTTCACCTGTCCTTCAGACAGGGTAATTTTAGCAAATGGTAAAATGATGTCTAAATCCCAATTTTTGGTAAAATTGTGGTAAAAAAAAAAAAACTCCTTGGAAATAACTTAGGAAAAACAAGTTCAATGAATCCTGGAGGGAAAGCTCTATTGATGGGGTGGCTTGACTAGGAAAATGAGTAGGAGGTACAAAAATGGTCTAAGGGTAGTACAGTGAGGAGAGGACTTACCACATTTGGTAACGTAAGAATTAATGGGTTGTCTCAGTTGGTGAGCAGATCTCTTCACTCAAGAACAGGTAATGACAATTAGAAGTCGTCTCTCAAACCTGCTTTATGTTTCCAGGGTAAAAGGGTACAATTCATCATGGCAGTCTGCAGTAGATGATCTTTTGGAGATGATGCTTTCCCCATAGCAGGCAGATTCACGGAGCCCTATGATAGTGCTCCTGGGCTTGGTCTCACAACTATTGGTAATACATTTAATGCAACCCTTTATGAGATTGAGTGGTGCAGTTGAGGGTGGGAACACTGGTAGACATATTGCTGTTGTCCCTCAATAGACTCACTATGAGTTAGTTGGCTGTTTTGAACAATGTCCTAGCCAGTGGCTGGTGATCCCCCCTTCCTCGGTCAGTCACCAGCCCCGCACAGGGTGTGGACTGTGTGAACATCACAGATATCATTTTTCATGTGTTTCTGACAAGCTAGCTTCATTTTGTAAGTGTACACTTTTTCATCTCAATACTTTTTTAACTTGCGGAGTCACACTATGTGGAGACCTTTTATCTCTATATAAGTCTATGGTTCCATGACCCAACTTTTGATGCCCTGCGAGTCTTTGTTTGGAGATGCGGAGCTTCCAGGTGATACCAGAATATCGGGGTCAAATCCTTCCATGCTGGATTTCATTTGGGGTTTAGCACTACACTGTTTTAGTTTTTATATTTGTACACACTATATGCCTAGTGGCACGTTAGTTGCTCATGAGTCTCTTTGCGTAGTTATTTTTTATTTCCACCAGCCCCGCACTTACGCCATCTAGGTCGCAGGCAGTGCTTCCTCTGTATCTCCTCCTCCTTGGCATCACGGCAGCTTCTGCTATGCATCTCCTTCCTCCTCCTCCTGGGCAGCCAATAGGTTCGCTTCTCCTCGGCCAATTGTGTGATGGGTCTCAGGACCCGCTTTCTGATTGGCCCAGGAGGAGAATAAGGAAGACAATAGCAAATATTAATTCGCTATTGTCACACAACTGAGCACAACAGAGCACTGCGTCTGAGCCCACCCTTTTTTTAAGCCAATTAGAGCTTCAGGCTCTAATCAAGTGCTTCTAAAAAAAAACAAAAAACATTGGAATCCAGGTGTCCGGCGCCCTGCATGTAGATTAGCGGCCGGGCGCATGGATTAGGGGGGCGACGCCCCTGCGCCCCATATGGACAGCAGGGCCGTCTTTAAGGCAGGGCAAAAGGGGAAGCTGCCCTGGGCTCTGTCATTGTTGTGGGGCCCAAAGCAGCTGCCTCATACTTGCCAACTATCCTGGTTTAAATTCCCTTGTCCCTTGAAGTTTTAGACCTGTGCTGTGTCCCGATATCTAAGTGCTGCTACTAAAGCTGCCCAACTCTGCCCTATTTTTGTGTACAGATGACTCACCTGCAGACCCTATGTTTATATGTAGATAACCGGCATTCATATGTAAATAGTGGCGGCCAGCTGTGCTGATATGTAAACAAAGGTGGCATTCATATGTATATCATGCCCCCCTCTGAGGTCATATTCACCATCACCTATACTGGATGCTGCCCACTGGGGAGTTAAAGGCATGCTTGAATGTCCACAGCACGTTAGCAGATGCGTGAGGGTGTCATCAATAATTGATGCCACTGCTGTGTATCTGCTAAAGGGCAGCACATTTCTGTGGTGTCAGGAAATCGACTTTGCGCTCCCCAGTCCATTGATGTACAGTAATCTCTAGCAACCAAACAAGCAGAAAGTATGTGATGTAACCTCTAGCAACTAATCAGTGAGCTGTAATGTGTGCTGTAACCTCTAGTAGCCAGTCAGTAAGTGGTAATGATATGCTGTAACCTCTGGCAACCAATCAAAATCACTGCTGATCTGATTCAGTAAACTGATTTTGAGTCTAGTTGCTATTTATTGTATGTCTCCGAGCAGGTGGAGAGTGAAATTGCATGGGGGGCCCAAGAAAATATTTGCCCAGTGTCCAATCAATATTAAAGATGGCCCTGATGGACAGGCCGCCACTGGTCCTAGCTATCAGCCTTACAAGAATGAATGTGCAGTTTTAACCCAACCAATTTAACTGACGTGGGTGTCATTATAACGATAAGAGTGAAACATGTAAGACTGGTTAGAGAATATATATATTTTTTTGTTTTACTGACTATTCTCTCTTGTTCTCCGAGAAATTTACAGTAGTGTTCTGAGAACTAAACTCAGAATGAATGGGTTTTAATGTCACAGGATCTTAACCACTTACCAACCGGAAGGTTTTCCCACTTTAGGACCAGAGCACTTTTTGTGATTCGGCACTGCGTCGCTTTAACTGACAATTGCGCAGTTGTGCGATGTTGCACCCAAACAAAATTTGCGTCCTTTTTTCCCACAAATAGAGCTTTCTTTTGGTGGTATTTGATTGCCTCTGCGTCATTTCTGATCGCCGCTATAAACAAAAGAAGAGCGACCATTTTGCAAAAAAACCCCAAATTGCTTACTTTTTGCTAAAATTCAAATGCAAAAAAAAATATAAAAAAAACATTTTTTTCACCGGTTTTGGCCGATTTATATTCTTCCTCATATTTGTGATAAAAAAAAAAATCGCAATCGGCGTTCATTGATTGGTTTGCGCAAAAGTGGCTGCGTTTACGGATGATGACAATTCATTTCTGGGGTTTTTATTTATTATTCTTTTTACTAGTAATGGCGTCGATCTGCGATTTTTAGCGGTACTGCGATATTGCAGCGGACATGTCGGACATTTTTGACACTTTTTTGGGACCATTGACATTTATTCAGCGATCAGAAATTTAAATGTCCACTGATTACTGTATAAATGTCATTGGCAGTGAAGGGGTTAACCTGGGGGGGGGGGGCTAGGGGTTAACTGTGTTCCCTGGGTGTGTTCTTACTGTGGGGGGGGGTTGGGCTACCATGGGCATGAGAGATCTAACTGATCCCAGTGACAGGGATCAGTAGATCACCCATGCCTGCACTGTCAGAATGGGGAAGCGCCGTGTTTACATCGGCGGTTCCCAGTTCTTTGCCTGTGGCCACTCATCGCGGCTCGTTGGCGGACATCGGGTCCACCTGAGCCGCGGGCACACTCCTCAGGAGTGCGGCGGGCACGCGAGCGCCCCCTAGCGGCCGTTCGCAGATCGCCGTCTTTTTACAACGATTTGCGCACAGCAACCCGACTGCCGCCGTGAAAACACGGCAGGCGGTCGGGAAGTGGTTAAAGGAACTTACTGCTCTCCTCTTTGTGGAAATTCATGGACTGAAATTTGTTCTGCTCGCCTCACCCTTATTATGTTGTGATTGGACTACCAAGTATCATTGCCAACAGCAAGACTGTAGGATGTGACTTTGAGGAGTAATAAATGTAAATAGCCTAACAACAAATATTAATAAGAAAACTGAGCATATCTGGCAATAATTCTAACCGTCTCCTGAGAGTGTTTTATAAGCCTATGCAGCTTCTTTCTTATTTGCCTTTATCCGTTTCTTTGCCATGATATTTATGATGACCAATTAATTTACTTTCTGCATTTATGGCTTTTGGGTCAATATCTGAAAATACAGTTTACTTAATTACTCGTTCATGTGTTTATTTTCTATACAAATCTCTAAAGAAATAAAAATATTACTACAGAGCCCCCTGGCTACCACAAATAAGTGTTAGCGTTCCTTCCTGGAATGTCAGCATTTATGCATCTGCTTGGCTGCTGCATAAAAAGCAGAAATTACACTTCTTCTCTAGTTCTAATTTTGTTATATTTAGGGTTGAAAAAAGGCATCTTTATAAAGGACAAATATTAGGACTTCTGATCAAAAAGTATGACTGTGTTGATAAGCAAAATGTTACAGAACTAAAATTTCAATAAAGACACGACTACTTCCTGGAAAACTTTATATTGTATACAGTGGTGCTCCATCAGTCGGAGAGGGGAAGGAGACATACCTGACCACAGGCATCTCCCCCGTCTCTCCAGCCCCACACTAACCCTTCCCCCCTTCGCTCGAGCCCGCCACCGCCCACCATACCCACCACACCCCCCATCAACAGCTCGCCCACTTGCCCTCTGGCCCGCCAGGCCCCCATCAGCCCTGCACTTGCAGCAGCGGCTTCCCCTTTCATCTTCTCTGTGTCCCGGCCGTCGCTTCCCCTATCGACCAATCAGGTCTTCGGGCTCGGTCCCGGCCAATGGGGTCTCAGGACCCGCTTCATGATTGCCTGGGAGGAGAATACATTAACGAATAGTATGAGCCCACCCTTTTTTGAAGCCAATTAGAGCCTCCACCTCCAATCACGTCCTTTAAAAAGAGAAAACCCCATTGGAATCCATGCGTCCAGCAGCTGCATGTAGATAAGGGGCTGGGTACATGGATTAGGGGGGCAGTGCCCCTGCGCCCCAATGAGCGGCCGCCACTGATTGCATAAAAATATTTTTTTTAGCCAGTTGCCGATCACCTGACGGCGGCTGCGAGATTGCGGATCGTGAGCGTGCACGCCGTCGGAGGCATGCATGCATGCTCACTGTGTAGAGGGGAGCGGGTAGGGCAGACTCGATGTCCGCCGGATACTCGCGGGGAATCGTGTGTGTAAGCAACGGATCTCCATTCTGACAGGGGGGAAGGAATGTGATTGTAGGCTCCCTGTATATGGGAGCAGCGATCACTCTCCTTCCCCACTCAGTCCAGCCCCCG
The DNA here is from genome assembly GCA_018402905.1 of Glandirana rugosa. Classification (NCBI taxonomy): domain Eukaryota; kingdom Metazoa; phylum Chordata; class Amphibia; order Anura; family Ranidae; genus Glandirana; species Glandirana rugosa. The sequence goes on from BLSH010308114.1 coordinate 840,456, forward strand.
CACAGTTAGTAACACACACAGGGAATACAGTTAACCCTTTGATCGCCCCCTAGTGTTAAGCCCTTCACTGCCAGTGACATTTACACAGTAATCAGTGCATTTTCATAGCACTGATCGCTGTATAACTGCCAATGGTCCCAAAAAAGTGTCAAAAGTGTCCGACATGTCTGTCGGAATATCGCAGTCCCGCTAAAAATTGCAGATTGCCGCCATTACTAGTAAAAGATGTTAAAACAATAAAAACCCCATAAATGAATTCTCATCGTTTGTAAACGCGGCAACTTTTGTGCAAACCAATCAATATGTGCCAATTGCAATACTTTTTTTTTACCACAAATATGAGGAAGTAGATATATCGGCCAAAACTGATTCGTTTTTTTTATATTTTTGTTTTGGATATGTATTATAGCAAAAAGTAAGAAATATTGTTTTTTTGCAAAACTGTCGCTCTTTTTTTGTTTATAGCGGTGATCAGAAATGATGCAGAGGCGATCAAACAACACCAAAAGAAAGCTCTATTTGTGGGAAAAAAAGGACTCAAATTTTGTTTGGGTAAAACGTTGCACGACCGCGCAATTGTCAGTTAAAGCGACGCAGTGCTGAATCACAAAAAGTGCTCTGGTCCTAAAGGGGGAAATCCTTCCGGGGCTGAAGTGGTTGATTAAAATAATAAACATCTTAGTCTTACCTGCTGTGTGCAATGGTATTGCACAGAGGAGCCCCAAACCTCCCTTTCTGGGGTCCCTTGCTGGCTATCTTGGCTCCACCTCTTCTGTGTCGGCCCCCATAGCAATGCTATGCTACGGGGACAGACGTGCAGGTGTGATCCCTGAGCCTGGCTGTGTGCGTCCATTGATGCGCACAGCGCAAATCAATCCTGCCTCCCTCTCTCTGGTCATGGGATTTGACTGAGAGCAATGGGAGCCAATGGCTCCCACTGCTCCTAGTCAAGCTTGTGAGACTGGGGAGAGTGGAGAGAAGACCAGCAGACTGGCACAGCACTGGATTGATACAGAACTCAGGTAAGCATTTGGGGGAGGGGAAGGGTAGTGCAAGTGGCAAAATGCTTTGTACCTTAATGCAGGGAATGCCTTTAATTTGCAAAAAACCTTTACCTTTTAGAATGAATTTAAGTTCATCTCTGACCTAAACTGTGTTTATTTTTTTCTTACCTTCTGAAACATATATTATTCATCTAAGCCCACCTTCTGAATGCTAGCAATTATTTATTGGTAGATTGGGGGGGGGGGGCTAGAGTTCAACTTCAAGAGGCCACACATTGCAGTGGCATGGCAAACCATTGCCACTACCAATAACCAAGTCAGAACAATGATGTGCAACAGATGCTGGAACAAGTTCAGGTAGACAGGAAAAGGTGAAAGAGGCTGGAGGATGTAAGCAGCACTAAGATGCAAAATAGAATGAAAAAACAGGTCGAAAACAATATTTTATGAAAAAAACAAACAAAAACATGGCAGTTGTTTATGATACATAGTACTTTAGCAAATCAAATGTCATTCAAATTGGGTTTTTACTTTAATAGTAGAGGCTCTGGGGCCTCAGCTCAAGTGTAGCGCTTGAAGGACGCAGCCACTCACTTAAATATTCTTTTTAAGGGCTTTTACTAACACAAAATTCTTTCAGCATTCCTCTCCCACCAAAGAAATACATGTTTAGCCTCCTGGCTTCCACATACATTGCCTCTGCTCTGGCCTTACACTTCAGACCTATACTAATTCACATAAGGGGAGTGGGATCTGGGGGCCCTCTTGTTAACCACTTCTTTACCGGGCACTTAAACCCCCCTCCTGCCCAGACCAATTTTTGGCTTTCAGCGCTGTCGCATTTTGAATGACAATTGTGCGGTCGTGCGACGTTGTACCCAAACAGAATTGATGTCCTTTTTTCCCCACAAATAGAGCTTTCTTTTGGTGGTATTTGATCCCCTCTGCGGTTTTTATTTTTTGCGCTATAAACAAACAAAGAGCGACGATTTTGAAAAAAGAACAATATTTTTTACTTTTTGCTCTAATAAATATCCAAAAATAAAATATAAAAAAATAAATTATTTAATGGGTTTGGCCGATTTATATTCTTCTACATATTTTTGGTAAAAAAAATCTCAATTGGCGTTTATTGATTTGGTTTGTGCAAAAGTTATCGCGTCTACAAACTATGGGAATTGATTTATGGCGTTTTTATTATTTTTTTTTTTTTTACTGGTAATGGCGGCGATCTGCGATTTTTATCGGGACTTTGATATTGGGGCGGACATGTCGGACATTTTTGACACTTTTTGGGGACCAATGACATTTATACAGCGATCAGAAATTTAAATGTCCACTGATTACTGTATAAATGTCATTGGCAGTGAAGGGGTTAACCTGCAGGGGGCAGTGAAGGGGTTAACAGTGTTCCCTGGGTGTGTTCTAACTGTGGGGGGGATGGGTTGGCAGGGACATAACAGATCTAACTGATCCCAGTGACAGGGATTAGTAGATCTGCTTGTCCCCCTCTCACAGAATGGGGAACCGCCGTGTTTACATCGGCGGTTCCCCGTTCTGCAGCTCCGCAGGAGATCGCGGGTCTCGAGCGGACATCGAGTCCGCTCGAGCCGCGGGCACGCCCACGCAGCGTGCGGCGGCCGCCTGTGAATGCGTGCCGGGGCGTGGAAAGGGGAGAACGTCAATAGACGTCCTCCCGGAGATTGAGATCCCCGCTGTAGCCGTCTTTCGTCTATAGCGCGGCTCTCAACAGGTTAAAGGGGGCTTCCAGATTCTGAAAATCCCCCTGCCCACAGACCCCCACAGCCATTGGTCAGGGTTGTGGGGAAGAGACCCTTGTCCCCATCAAGCCCCTGCTACCCCAAAGCACCCCCCCCATGTTGAGGGCATGTGGCCTGGTATGATACAGGATGGGGGGTCCCCCCTTTCCTGACCTGCTGGGCTGCATGCTCGCATAAGGGTCTGCTATGGATTTGGGGGGGGGGGCACACTGTTTTTTCCTTTATTTTTCATTGCCAGCATTCTTTTGTTTACATTCAGCTGCCAGTTGGGAAACCTGCCGACAGCTGATGACTCAGCGGTTATTAAGGACGCAGCGGCTGGCTTCCCAGGCAGCTCCTTAACAACCAGCTATTCACGCAGAATTTGGATTGGTCGATACATTTTTGACAGATTCTAATTCGATTCATTCTGATCTGAAAATATGGAATTTGTTAAAAAAAAAAAGAATAAATTAAAAAGCGAACATTATCCCCTCTATGCTGGCGCTGTGGAAAAGCCAGAGTTACCCACTTTCATATTTTCTGGCAATGTGAGGTTATAGAACCATTCTGGTTGAAGGTAATGTCTCTACTTCAGCAGATATTAGGCCAAACACTTCCACTAGATCCGCTACATTACTTACTGGGCCTGCCTTTCCCTGACATTGGAAACACCTTAAACAGACTTGCTGCCTACATATTATTGGCCGCCAGGAGAGCCAGCCCTCTGCAATGGAGGAATACTGTACCCCCCTCCCAAGCTCAACTTCTACTAGCTATCTCAGAGATTTGCAGTATGGAATATATGATGGCACAGGTGGAAGATAGGGTAGCCCAATTTAATAAGGTGTGGGATGTGTGGGACATCTCAGAATTTGGCACCCTTCATGGCCCCAATTAAGCAGGATGGGCAAGCTATATGACATACCCGCATTCTGGTTGTCCCTGCCTCCCTCCCTGGCACTGCAGTCTCCCACCTTTCCCGCCTTGCACCTCCTCACAGTGGCATCTCTCCCTATGTAGCTATAAATGCAGAACAAACACAGCTTTATAATCTATAATTTCTTTTTTTCTCCCTCGCCTTCTCTACTCACGGCTCTAATGTAATGTGATAATATTGAACCCTGTCAACCAACGTGTTCCTATTCACAAGTTATTCATACTATATGAGTGCCTTAATTTTGTATACTACTGCATTCATGTTTGTATCACAATGTTTTTTGGATCTTCTATTGGTCCTTCTGTCTACGTTTATATTTGCATCAGTGATGTTTTTTCTTTCTGTAATTCTGAAAACTTTCAATAAAAAATTTAAAAAATAAATAAATAAATTAAACAAAGCTGAATTAACGAATTCCGAAACAAATCTACGAAACAAAAATGTATCCGAAACGAAGCACATTTTTCCATTCTCCACATGTCTAGCACACTCTGAATACCTTGCAGCCCCCTAGTGCACTAACCCACACACAGACTTCTGAGTGGAGACCTTCTCTCTCCTCCCATCCTCCCAAGTGGAGCCATCAACAAGAATAAATGAAACAAAGCTAAACTAAACTAAACTAATTCCACAAATCTAAATTAGTAACATAACGAATTTATCCGAAATCAAACAAATTTTTTTGTTCTGCACATGTCTATCATGCTCTGAATACCTTACAGACCCCTGGTGCACTTATCTACATAAAAAGGGAAATATTGGGGGGGGGGGGGTACAGAGACCCCTCAATAAAATGGTTACATAAAGGACAATGCAGCTTAACCACTTCACCCCCGGAAGGATTTCCCACATTAGGACCAGAGCACTTTTTGCGATTTAGCACTGCATCGCTTTAACTGACAATTGCACGGTTGTGCGATGTTGCACCCAAATGAAATTTACGTCCTTTTTTCCCCACAAATAGAGCTTTCTTTTGGTGGTATTTGGTCACCTCTGCGTTATTTCTGATCACCGCTATGAACAAAAAAATAGCGACAATTTTGCAAAAAAAAAAAACAATATTTCTTACTTTTTACTAAAATACAAATATATGTATAAAAAAAACAAATGTATTCATCGGTTTTGGCCAATTTATATTCTTCCTCAAATTTTTGTTAAAAAAAAATCAGCGTTTATTGATTGGTTTGCACAAAAGCTGCCACATTTACAGACCAAGAGAATTCATTTCTGCCGTTTTTACAATTTTTTTTTTAAACTTTTTTGGGATCAATGACATTTATACAGCGATCAGAAATTTAAATATCCACTGATTACTGTATAAATGTCATTGGCAGTGAAGGGGTTAACCTGAAGGGGGAGATCTAGGGGTAACTGTGTTCCCTAAGCGTGTTCTAACTGTGAGGGGGCTGGGCTACCATGGACATAAGAGATCTAACTGATCCCAGTGACAAGGATCAGTAGATCTTTTAAATGCCCACTGACAGAGTGGGGAACCGTCATATTTACATCGGCAGCTCCCCGTTCTTTCTCTCTGTCAGGTCATCGCAGCTTGCCGGCTGTCATGGGGTCCACCCAAGCCATGGGAACACCCCTGCAGAGTGCTAGCTGTGCACATGCGAGCCATCGTTTATAGACGGCTACAACGCCACTTTGAAGGAGTAAATGTCGGGAGCTGGTTAAGCAGGGAAAATGGTATAAAAGTTTAAAGTTTATTGCACATGGGAAATTTTTTCTCAATCACAAAAATGTAAAGCTGGATAATAGTATACCCACCACCAACACCTCGGCTATAGTCTAGTGTACAGCAGCTGCATCACACGTCACATCCCATGCATACTGCAATCACAAGTATAACTCTGAAGATTTCTCCATGCCATTAGTGGAGTGACAGGTCCTTAAGAAAATTCCATGCAGTTCGGGAGAACAAGTCAAATAAAGTACAGTGGACCTGGGTCTATTTAGTAACACTAAGGCAGGTCCCTCCAACAAGGTAGTTCAGTGAATGAATACTGACACCACTATGGAGAACCCTTAAACAGTCTGTGCAGTTATTTGATTATTTCATCATTGATACACACAGACCATCATTGTATTTCACTATTCCCAAGGACCCCTGTAGGTAATCAAGAGTCAATCAAACAAAGGCTTGCATTGATGAGCCAGGTTAGCATCACAGCACAGATCAGGTTAAAATATAAGATGCCTGATCCATGTGATAGGTATTTGCTACACAGTTACTGGGATACAAGGCAGTGTACACACAGGACCGTTCGGTCCGCTCACCCAAACCTCTGGCTGGCAGCTTGTCACGGATCAAACTCTGAAGGTTGGCAGTTCATTCTCCACATAGGGGGCTGGTTGGAGGAGGATCTGGGCTGCGACTGTGACTGTGGGTCTAGTCAGAGGTAGCAGGGAGGGACTGTATGTGAGAGCTAGTCTCTGTGGAGCCGCTTTCAGCCTGCCTTATCAAAGATGGATTCCCTAGTTTTCCCGGCTTTCCGAACATGCGTGGGTGTGGTCAGCCACATCAGTAAGGCAGTGTCGTGTCCTACATGTTTCGCCCAATCAGCTTAAGCTTCGTCAAGGATGCATTGTGAAGCTCAAGCTGATAGGGCGAAATGTGTAGAACACGACACCGCCCTACTGACGCAGCTTTAAGCAATAAAGTTTAAACTTTTATACCATTTTCCCTGCTTAAGCTGCATGGTCCTTTATGTAACCACTTTATTGAGGGGTCTCTGTAACCCCAATCTTTTCTGTGATATCTTTTTTGGGTTACAGGGCTGCACCGATACTAGGTGAGAAAGCAAAACATCGGGAGCACTGCACCATCTTTCACGGATGCTGCTGTGTCTATACCCCAATGAGAACGTGACCTTTGCATTATTGCAGATATCCATACACAGATTCTGGACGGAGAACTCCTCTCTCCTCCTAGGTGGAGCCCTAAACAAGAATAAATAAAACAAAGCTAAACAAATTCCGAAACAAATCCACAAAACGAAATTAGTAACATAATGAATTTACCCGAAATGTAACAAATTTTTCTGTTCTGCACATGTCCAGCATGCTCTGAATACCTTGCAGCCCCCCTGGTGCACTAATCCACACACAAACTTCTGGACGGAGACCTCCTCTCTCCTCCCAGATGGAGCCCTAAACACTAGTCACCTCTCTAACAAAAACCCTGGCCACCTCTACAAAATCAGTGTGCTGGTTGTTCACCCAAACCTGGTCCCAGGATTGGAGACTTCATTAGGCGCAGGTCTACACAAAGCCTCCAGACTCACAGCTCAACTACTAGGCCCATAAGCAAAAGCCAAAAAAGGTATAAGAAATACATACAAATAAAGATTATTGCAACACACAATACCTAAATGTCATAAGTAGAATCCCCCTGACTTAAAAAATGTTTTAAACTAGGCCTAAAACGTTTTAATTGGAACAGGTGCATCCGAGCTGCCACCTTCTGTGCAATGTCTGGTGAGCCTCATAAACACAGCACCAAGCCTATGAAGTCTCTGTAAACTTCCGTGTAGTCCATACATAAAAAAGAGAAAGGCTGATGCCAAGGAAGTCGGCTAAAACATCCTTTTGTTATTGGATGTGAACAACAGTTAAGAAAGCTTTCTTGACTGTTGTTCACATCCAATAACAAAAGTATGTTTTAGCCGACTTCCATGGCATCAGCCTTTCTCTTTTTTTTTGTATGTAAAACGTTCAATACTGAATGAACCAAGTATGGTGACTACTGCCTCTAAACCCCTGTTTTTTAAAAATATATTTATTATCTAAAACTTTAAATAAAGCTATATGCATACAGAAAGAGGATCAACTCTGCTCTGCACATTTTAATTTAATCCCAGTTCTACTTGTCTCGCATTTCCTTTTTGTTTTTAAAAACTGTCTTTCTACCAGGATGAACCTCATACACACTTACAGGAGAAACATAATGTAGCCAAGCTAATGTGATTATAGGGTGGCTTAAATTGATTATAAATTAGGCTGGGTATTCTGTGAGCAATCAATTCTTGTGTATGAGGAGCGTCCATCTTTTATGGATTTCTCTTGAAAAAGGTTCCATTATTCTCCATTCAAATTGTTTTGCATCTATTTGCATTGTGAATATAAAAATAACATTAAAGTAGCAAACGTCTACTCTTTCAATGAACATGCATTGAGATGGTAATGTAGCATTTAAACATGCACAGTTCACAAAGATAATATTAAAGTTTACTTGGTAATGCTGATTGTAGCAGTTAAGATGACATCAATGTCTGATTGCCTGTTACTGAGTTAGACAGGATAAATGATTGACTGATGGGGAGCTTTAACAAAGCGTAATCTTTCTGCATACAAAATATACCCCACCCCCCTCCCCATACCTCATAGCTGGAGTGTGATTGAAGAGGTTTCTTATGTTTTCTTTATCTGTATCTTGTTTTCTGAATAAGACTATTGCTTGTAATTGGTTACAAACCAGACAGCTGTTTCTACACAATGGTACTTTGACATGGCATGATACATTGTGACATTGAAAACTGCCTTTTTTTAGTAATGGTAAATTAGAAATTGTTTTAGAATGGCTACCCCCTCCAGGGCACCTAGTATGCAACACATCAGATGCAGAGGAACATCCATCTGCAAAACACAATAAAGTTTGGCAAAGACCCCATTCCAATATCTATGAAGCTTAGGGCACTGCCAGAGGAGATGGATGAGGTCACCAGGCACTAGCGTACATTTGGCACATAGCGGGTCAAATAGTTCACCCATTTTGTAAAGTTTTACAGGAGTATAATGAGCCTGAGTAAAATATATAGTTGGGACACTTTTTGCGAGACATTTAGGAAGCAAGTAGTGACAGACTGGAGGGCTTCCTCCCACTGGTCACCCAACGCAGGACCCTGTTCTCCCTCCAACTGAAATAATGTTTTTTATGGGATGGTCACCCAGAAATTCCATTAAAAGCATATGATAACATTGCGAAATAAAGCCTTTGTTCTCCGTGGCCGTTTGGAGCAAATGGAAAATCAGGGTAGGAGATTGTAACCATTCTACAGCCCCTCCCTGCGCTCTAACAGCATGCTGTAGTTGCAAATAATAAAACATCATGTTGGAGGGCAATGTGAACCTACTTTACAATTCTGAAGATTAAAGTAGTGTCCCATTGTGGAAAATATGCGAAAAGTGAGCTACCGCCTGAGACCCCTGTTGGAGTTTAGTCAGTTCATCATACATTTTATTGCCCCAGATCGGACTGTACGCAGTAAACCCCTTTACATGCTGCAATTGTTTAGACTTCTTCCACACCTTTTGAAACAATGCATAGGTGGGCATTTGTTTATTGGGTTTTTGGAAAAACTAAGCCTCCAAACCCATTTTCTCAGTTTAAACATTTCACAATTTTCTATTTTCTATTGTGAATTATGCAGCATGCCAACTTTTTGGAAATTGAGATTGCATTGACACATTCTATTTATACACGTTTTTCACACAAGAATCACTCTATCTTTTACCCAGAAATTACATATTTTCTAATGAAATCAAATTAGAAAGAGCTATGGGTATGAATCTTTGGTGAAATTTGTGTGAAGACTTTAATAAATAGACCCCATAAGCCTAACTCGAGGTTTAAGTGAACTTTAAATATTTTATTTGGACCAAGCTGGTCCAAACAAGTTATTTCTTTCACTAACACATGCAGTAGCTGTCAATGTTGTATGAACTGTACATAGCCTTAGCTGCATACAGTATATAGCGCTGCGTTTTGGCAGTGGGCAGAGAACTTCTTGTCCTGCTCCTAAAAAATGAGTCAAACATGGGGAAGAAGGTGCTCTGATCCCATGAGACCAAAATTTAACTTTTTGGCCTAAAAGCAAAACGCTATGTGTGGCAGAAAACTAACACTGCACATCACCCTGAACACACTATCCCCACCGTGAAACATGGTGGTGGCAACATTATTTTGTGGAGGTGTTTTTCTTCAGCAGGGACAGGGAAGCTGGTCAGAGTTGATGGGAAGATGGATGGAGCCAAATACAGGGCAATCTTAGAAGAAAACCTGTTAAAGTCTTCAAAAGACTTGAGACTGGGGCGGAGGTTCACCTTCCAGCAGGACAACGAGCCTAAACATACAGCCAGAGCTACAATGGAATGGTTTACATCAAAGCATATTCATGTGTTAGAATGGCCCAGTCAAAGTGCAGACCTAAATCCAACTGAGAATCTGTGACAAGTATTGAAAATTGCTGTTCACAGACGCTCTCCATCCAATCTGACAGAGCTTGAGCTATTTTGCAGAGAAGAATCGACAAAAATGTCCTCTCTAGATGTGCAAAGCTGGTAGAGACTTCCCCAAAAAAGACTTGCCGCTGTAATTGCAGCAAAAGGTGGTTCTACAAAGTATTGACTCAGAGGGGCTGAATGCAAATACACGGCACACTTTTCAGGTATTTATTTGGAAAAAATTTGGAAAATCATTTTCCTTCCACCTCACAGTTATGTTCCACTTTGTGTTGGTCTATCATATAAAATCCCAATAAAATACATTTACATTTTTGGTTGTAACATGACAAAATGTGCAAAATTTCAAGGGGTATGAATACTTTTTCAAGGCACTGCATACTGTATGTAACTGAGGCCACATACAGATAATAAGTGCTGACAGCCTCTGCATGTGTCAGTGAAGGAAATAGTCTGTTTAGACCAGCTTGGTCCAAGCAAAAGTTCACTAAAACATTGAATTCCACTTTAAAGTTTTCAACCTTACATATAGTATACATATTGTTTGCACCTATATGGTACATTTCAAATGTCTACACCTTTTCTGCTCAGTTCCTTATAATATCCTTATTTGTCTTACTACATAATGATGTCTATGAAACCATCTTCTATTCCTCGATGAAGGATCTGACTGCAGTACAAATGAACTAGAAGACAAGCATGCTCATTGAAATGATAAGTTTCAGAGCCGAATCCTCTGCGGAATGAGTGTCAGTCTAAATCCATAAACATGGAGACCCATGGCAGGCAGTGAGTGAAGACTGATCATGATCGTTCTGTTGAATCTCCTAACATACCATAAAGCAGCGCCACAAGAAGGCCTGTCAGATCTTCAGTAAAATATGTGTTTGCTTCATACAAATAGTCTTATGATTCTTGAGTTGAAAGGTGAAGAGATTTATCAAAATATTTTATAGCTAAGGATGCACAAAAGTCAGGCTATGCCAGCTGAATACTGCCGAACTTGTCTTCATGAAGGGCATAAATAAAAGAAATTATAGAATACGGACAAGTGCTCAAGATAAAGGCCAAACTCCTGCCAGAATACAAATGAATTAGACATTAATCACTGTTACTTCCTCGCTAAACCTTGTTTGAACTGTGCTTTGCATATTCATTACAGAAAATACTGTAAATAATCATTAGGGGCTTAAAATGACAACATTAACTATTCTGTTGCACTGACTGGAGAGCGTTATCAGAACAGTTCTTAACCACTTCCCGTCCGGCCTATAGCAAAATGACAGTCGGGCGGTGGTTGCGTTATCCTGACCGGACGTTCATGAGGTCCGCCAGGTAAGCCGCTAGCACGGGATCGCGCATGTCTTTCGGACACAGGCCATCCCCAATCAGGGTAAAGAGCCAATGAAATTCACAATGTCAAATCACAGCCGGTCACATGTTTTCCCCGTGATCGGCGCTCATGCACACTCCCAGGGGCGAGCAGCGTGACAATCGGGATGAGGCTTGTCCCTCGGACACAGCCCATCCCCGATCAGGGTAAAGAGCCAATGAAATTGGCTCTTTACCACGTGACCAGCTGTGTCCAATCACAGCCAGTCATAAATGTCAACAAACGGCTGTCGCGCTGCTTCCAGGTTCTCCTCAGTGTGTGAGGAGGAGACCTGGTAAAAAAAACACTGTACAGTGCCTGATCTCCCCCCAAATAAAGAGGACCTGTCACATCAGAGTAACTGCCCCAGCCCATCAGAGTAACTGCCCCAGCCCATCAGAGTAACTGTCACATCCCCAGAGTACCTGCCACCAGCTCAGAGTACCTGAGTACCTGTCACCTCCCCATCAGAGTACCAGAGTACCTGTCACCAGCCCATCAGAGTACCCAAGTACTGGTCACCACCCCATCAGAGTACCCGAGTCCATGTCACCTTCCCATCAGAGTACCCGAGTACCGGTTACCACCCCATCAGTGTGCCCGAGTACCTGTCACCATCCCATCAGAGTACACGAGTACCGGAACCAGCTCATCAGAGTCTCCAAATACCTGTCACCAGCCCTTTAGAGTACCTGAGTACCTGTCACCAGCCCATCAGAGTACCCGAGTACCTGTCACCAGCTCATCAGAGTACCCGAATACCTAACACAAGCGCACATGAGTACCTGTCACCAGCCCATCAAAGTACCCGAGTGCCTGTCACCAGCTCATCAGAGTACCCAAGTACCTGTCACCAGCCCATCAAAGTACCCGAGTACCGATCACCATCCCATCAGAATATCCAAGTACCTGTCACCAACCCATCAGAGTAACCGAGTACCTGTCACCAGACCATTAGAGTACCCGAGTTCCTGTCACCAGCCCATCAGAGTACCCGAATACCTATCTGCAGCCCATCAGAGTACCCGAGTACCTGTCTCCAGCCCATCAGAGTACCTGAGTACCTGTCTCCAGCCCATCAGAGTACCAGAGTACCTGTCTCCAGCCCATGCCTCATAGAATATATACGTTGGGGTGTTTTCTTTCCAAAATGGGGTCTTATTGTGGGTAATTCCACTGCCCTGGCCCTTTGCTATGTACATGCTATGTGTTAGAAATACCTTATAAATTGACCACTTTGTGTAAAAATTAAAAAGTTTTCATTTTCTTTCCATGTTTTTTGAAGACTTGTAAAAAAAATGAACTGTTCAAAAGACTCATTATGCCTCATAGATTATACGTTGGGGTGTTTGCTTTCCAAAATGGGGTCATTTTGTGAGTAATTCCATTGTCCTGGTGCTCCTGGGCCTAAAAGGGGGTCACACACACCCGCTGCCGAGCTAACCCCCTTAAACTAGCTATCCAAGTCCAGTACCTACCCTGACACTTGGCTTCAATTCTGGCTATCCAAGTCCACTGCCTGCCCTGACACTTGGCTTCATTTCTGGCTATGTGAGTCTGCTACATGCCTTAACCTCCCTGGCAGTAATCCCGAGTGTGGCTCGGGGTGGAATTTCAGTAACATTAGCAGTAACCCCGAGCCACACTCGAGATCGCATCACTGGTCCAAGGCAGCGTTACTCACCTTGTCCCCTGGATCCAGCGATGTCCTCCCACGGTGTCAGCGTGTCTGTCCTCCGCCCAATGCCTCTGTGTGCCTCGGGCTCCGTTCCCTGCGAGCGTCGCGTCGCACGGGGAACGGAGCCCGGTGGCAAATTCAAATAGTGAAACACACAGTATACATACAGTACACTGTAATCTTACAGATTACATTGCTGTATGAAATCATTTCACAACCCCTTTGTCCCTAGTGGTTTGCCCAGTGACCTGCATGCACTTTTATATTATAGATGTCATTCTTTCTGCCTGGAAACATGAGAACATCCATAGCAACCAAAAAGCGTACCTTTACGTCAAAAGTGGTTTTTGATCAGCTAGAAAACACCGATAGTAAATAAGAATCATTTGCAGAATTGAGTGATACTGATTTTTGGGGAAATTTATCATCAGAAACTGAAAGTGACGACAGCGACAATTCTGCAACTGTGCAAATTTCAGTGTTTTTGATTTGATTACATTATTGAATAAATTTTATTACTATTACCTTATTATTTTTGAGAATTTATAGTTATTTATTATATTATACTTTATGATTTCATGATTCAAACTTTATCATACCCGGGATGTCTACTAGACTCTTGTTTGGATAGATTTAAGTGAGTTATTCCTAAGAATTACAGGCCTACAATATAAAACACCAAATTTCCATGCAAAATAATCGTACCGCTTTCAGCACCAAAAATCTGACATAATCATACCGCCAGGGAGGTTAAACCTTGGTTGTGTTTTTCATTATTCTGGTTCATTGCAGACCTGACCAGTGACTTCTAGCTTCTCCACCGTGTCCACTACTAGTTGCTTTCTCTGGACTATCACCACAGTGTACCTTCCAGCCCTGGATCTACTTCTTGGTACCTTCATGTCTACGAACCTCCAATCTTGCGTAGGGTTAACCTGGGAGTTGGGACCTAGGCTCAGAATCCATCTCCACTATGAAGAGCTCTGCTATCAGTTGGTTCTTGGACTCCATGCCCTGAGGATCCCACATTATCTGTTCTCACCTGGAACCATCTTCCTACTTCTGTGAATCTTGATCCTGCTTCCAGGTCTTACATACATGGTTTGGATATCATCCTTTACTTGTTTTTATGCTGTTGAAATTTTAATAAAATGTGAGTAGTTTTCCAAAGGGGCGGCATGGTTTATTCATAAGTTGCTGTACATATTGCACTATGAAACTTTCTTTATTTTTCATGCTTACCTGGGAGCCACGGTTGAATTTTTAATCATTTATACTAGTGAAGTTTTCCGCACCAAGGAACTTATCCTTAAACCCTGTGCGGTTAGCACCAGGTTATTTATCTCTCTGATGCGATCAGTATCGCTATCTTAGCATCTGTGCGATTAGCACATTTTGACATCTTGAAATTGATGCGATTAGCATTTATGGTTTTATACTTCGTGCGATTAGCACTTTGATTTAATTAGCACTCCTTGGTATATTTAACCACTTCAGCCCCGGAAGGATTTCCCCCTTTAGGACCAGAGCCCTTTTTGCGATTCGGCACTGCGTCGCTTTAACTGAAAATTGCGCGGTGGTGCGACGTTGTACCCAAACGAAATTTGCGTCCTTTTTTTCCCACAAATAGATCTTTCTTTTGGTGGTATTTGATCACCGCTGCGTCATTTCTGATCTCCGCTATAAACAAAAGAAGAGCGACAATTTTGCAAAAAAACCCAAATTTCTTACTTTTTGCTAAAATACAAATCCAAAATAAAAATATAAAAAAAATTTTTTTCATCGGTTTTGGTCGATTTATATTCTTCCTCATATTTGTGATAAAAAAAAATCGCAATCGTCATTTATTGATTGGTTTGCGCAAAAGTGGTCGCGTTTATGTATGATGAGAATTCATTTCTGGGTTTTTTTTATTTTTTTATTTTTTACTTGTAATGGCGGCGATCTGCGATTTTTAGCGGTACTGCGATATTTCAGCGGACATGTTGGACCATTTTGACACTTTTTTGGGACCATTGGCATTTATACAGCGATCAGTGCTATAAAAATGCACTGATTACTGTGTAAATGCCATTGGCAGTGAAGGGGTTAACCTGCAGGGGGCGCTCTAAGGGTTAACTGTGTTCCCTGGGCGTGTTCTAACTGTGTGGGGACTGCCCTAGCTGGGGAAGGGAAGTGATCACAACCTCCATGTAGAGGAAGGCTGTGATCACAGCCCTTCCCCCCTCACAGAACGGAGGTCCGTGTTTACTTACACGGACCTCCCTTCTTTCACTCCGGGGGGGGGCATCGCGGGTGGCCGGTGGAGATCGAATCCGCCGCACCCGCTCCCTGGCCCTCCCCGGACACAGTGAGCTTGCGGGCGCGCCTCCGGCAGCGCGCGCGCTCACTAGGCTTGATCTCGCAGCCGCCGTCATATGACGGCGATTTGCGCAATGGAGCCACCTTGCCGCCGTCAAATGCCGATCAGCGGTCGGCAAGAGGTTAGAGTGGCCTTATTCCAACAAGAGAAAGAGTTATACCATAAGCCTGATTTGACCCGAGTGGGGGTCGCCAATTAAGGTGAGAGTCCATTTCACCTGGTGGAGGGAGCACCTTGCACTTTGCTAGCTTGGTATTTGCACATTTGATAAGAAGGATCATAGAAGTTTACGCTGAAGGAAGATCATCAGTGACCAAACCAGTATAAATATACAAGGACCCCCCTTTTTTTCTGGATTTATTTATTTTTATTTATTTATTTATTTTTGCATGAAGCATTTGTTTAATATGCACGTATATATTAGCAGCACCTAGCACTTTTTTTGACAATTATAGAGACTTTTTTTGGACTTCAGTCATTTGCATGAAATATTTATTTACCTTGCACAATACACCTGGAGCACTCAGCACTTTTGTCAGCACCTTTAGGGTATCCATTCCACATCATTTTTCCACCTTTTACAATTAAGGATTCATTTTCTGATATTCACATCTTGTGCGACTTTTATTATGTTATTAGTCACTAGAGTTGAGCGAACTTCTAGAAGTCCGGGTTCTGCTGGTTCGGCAGAACTTCGGGACAAAGTCCGGGTTCGGGTCCGGACAGAACCCGAACTTTGTCCCGGACTCCGAACCCCATTGAAATCAATGGAGACCCGGACTTTTAGGTACAAAAAGTGCTGTAAAATAGTCCTGGAAGGTCCTAGAGGTCTACAAAAGGAAGGAAATGTGGGTAAGGGTGGGACAAGTGACCTACAAAGAAATGGGGACAGGGAAATAACTTTAAATATTTAAAAAAAAATAAAAACATAAAAAATGCAAAAATGGAGATCATCTTCAAAATGGGTCTGAAAAGTATTAATTAACATTAGAGGCCATAGAACTGTTCTAAAATCATCTTCAAACTGTGTCAAAAAAGTATAAATAAGCCGGGAGTACCCATATCACTGTTCTGCAAAATGTGTGTATCACTTTAAAGCAAACCGGAAATCATTCCACATCTTTTATTCACACTTCTTTTTAAAATGTGTGTATCACTTTAATTGAAACCGTCAAACATTGCACATCTCTTCTGCACAATTATTTCAATTG